>OZ005652.1:185839972-185948891 GCA_963930645.1 Salticus scenicus
CACTTGAAAATTTGTCATAACAATAACTTTTAAAACACTGCACTGATTCGAACCAAAGTTGGGAGTGAACTTATTGTTCAAATTTATTGGAAGAGTTTGCTGAGCAACTTGCTCCGTCGTATTGTTTCGAAGTGGCGGCCACTTGAGAGTTAGTTATCATGATAACTTTTGAAATACTTAATCAATTCGAAGCAAGTTTGAAAAATGGATTAATCATTCAAATATCTATGATTTCGGTGGGAAAGTTTCTCCGCAATTTTGTTTCCAAGTTGCTGCCACTGGAACGCTGCCACTTGAAAATCTGAAATACTGCCTTTTAAAATACTGAAATTATTCGAACCGAAGTTGGACAGTGGACTAGTCTTACAAATATCTTTGATTAGTGTAGTGAGCAACTTGCTACGCCATTTTGATCCAACTGGCGGCAACTTAATATTTTAACACGATAACTTTTGAAATTCTGAGTTAATTCGATCTAAATATGTACAGTAGATTTTTCTCACAAATGCATTTGATACATTTGTTTGCCAACTTGGCTCGCCATTTTGTTTCCAAGTGCAAGCCACTTGAAAATTTCAAATTCTCATAAAAAGGTATTTATGAACCGATTTGCTTAAAACTCCTTCTGTATATAGCCTGCGTCAATATTTCTACCAAATTCATATATAATTTGTACACCATTTTGTTTCAAAATGACGGCTACTTGATAAGAAGAACGAAATCAACCTACCCTTCCGAATGAGCCAGAAGGACTTGTATAGTTTCTTGTTCTACATTTTTCGTTTAGGATTGGATATTATATCTCGCTCCTTCTTTCGAAAAAAAAAAGAACTAAATAAATAAATATTAGGATTTACTAAGAGGTATAGATTAAGAGGGAAACTAAAATGAATTAACGTATATTTTGGAATGTCGATACTTTGTTCTCACTATAATTTTTATCAAACTTAGTCTAAAATTAGCGAGGATGAAGCATTTTAACTTAAACTTTATTATTATTTTTTTTTTATTCAAATAATTTCGAAGAAAATTTTATGTACTATAGTTATACATCATTGCATATATATATGCAAAATATCCTCATTTCAAGACGGTAATTTAGAAAAGAGCTTTATTATGTCCTTTAACCCTTTGCCAGTGCCCGCCCTACGCTTTAAAGCGCTCGAAACAGTGTTGCCAAATTTAAGAACTCTTTTATTCCACAATCACCAATAATTTTGAGAAGTGATATTTGATATACATATTGGATGAATCACCTTCGAAGTGATTAGGCAACCGTTACAGTTAAAATTCAGTGATGGACATTGAATAAAAAAGTCCCTAAATTAGGGATACACTGACCAGAGGAGGGAAATTAAATTGTTCCGCCAAAGGGTTAAAGAAATTTTCCATTCCTTTTAAGAAAATTAAATGCTAATTAATTATCTATAAATTAACAATAAGTACAAATAACCCTTCATATTGTAATCTAAACAGATTCTTTAGAAAATTAAATATTCATTGAAATTCGATGTGATAAAGCACGATTATATACTGTTATTGTATTATTTGAACTTTTCTATTGTCTTCTTAAACAACGACAAAGTTCTTCAAGTGTGAATATTTTTTTTTTTTTTTCCTGAACGTTATTTACGTGTTAAAAATTTATCAGTTTTTTTCTTTTTCAACTGCATGGGTAAAACGTATTTTCTTACACTCGACTGCGAGATTAACAAGTTTTATTCTCATTATGGAGAGGTTATCAACAGTTTTTTTTTTTTTTTTTAAGAATAAATTAAATAAAGTAAAGTATAATCTAATGCCATGGTTGTGTATATTTAGCGGGTGTATAATTTTAGCTTCAATTAATCACGGTAATGGCTGAAACTAAAGAATATATAAATAAATAAATAATATTTACTAACTGTCTATCTAAATATATTTTATTTAACTGTTGGGAATTTAAGAAATTGACTGCACTAGGGTCCTATGCCTGGGGAAATTGCTCACCATGGGAGTCTTTCAAGTGGAATCCTAACCCGTATATATCCAAGCTTCGGAGAAAACCATAGAAAGCTCGAAACTGTTTGGTCGACGAATGTGACCTGGGATCGAACCCGACACTTCCAGCTTCGACAGCAGAATCTCTCAGTCCCTGGTGGGGCTATTTTATTAAAGAAAAATTATACTGTACACTTATGTGTACTTAAATCTGTACACTTTTTTCACTTTCAGATACTTTTATCAGTTATTACTCCTGTTTAACGGAGCATTATTATTTACGAGGCTGTAAATGCGAAGTTCCATATGGCTAACTTTCAGTAAATGACTTGACATAATTATTTGCAATTCTTCACTATTTTAACTTATTCCAGTTCATCAATAGTTAGTTCTCCTTAGTGAAGTTCTATAAATATATGATTTTATATTTTGGGAAAGAAAATTTAATAAATAAAATTGTACTCATAAGTAAATTGAAAATTAATTCCAAATCATAAAATTTAAGACATTTCCGGTTCAATACTGATAATTCCAATGCATGGATTAAATATTATTTCAGCATCATTCTAAAAAAACTTTAAGTGCACTAACAAATTAAATTAAACTGTTCTATAGAAAAATATATTTACTTTACAAAATGAAGTATTTGTTTTTATCACTAGGGGGCTCTGCCCCCTGATCGCTCCACTCACCAACCCCCGAGGGAGGCTTCGCCTCCCCCCCCCCCTGACTCACTTTACTTATTAGCACATGCAGAGCTCTTCTCGCCTATTCGCTGCTTTCTTTCACTGAAAATGAATATTAATAGTGCATATTACAAGATTTATATTAATAGTGCATATTCGAAATTATAGAAATTCTCATATTCAATGTCAAATTGAAATATATAATATTTATACTTTTTTTTTAATAGAAAAAATTCATAATATCTAGACCATTTTGCATTACAGCCTTAGTATATGACCCTTTTTTATTTCTTTTTCTACAACCTTAGATCCGGACCGCGGTACTCCAGTCGGTAGAGCGCCGAGCTCGTAATTGGAAGATAGCGGGTTTGGTTCTCGAGCCGGCCAAAGACTGTCGTGTACACTAATGGTGACTGGTGCAAGTAAAATATGTTGTGGCCGCAATATCCTCCATGTTCCCATCAAAATGATACCTCTGGGGACCACTGAATCTGGGGAGCCATCCCCTTCGTGTAGAACCAAAACTGTGGTGGCATGTCTCCGGAACATCCTTAGGGGGGCGTCCCAGAGCGTCGCCAACTATCCATAGCGCAGTAATGGTGTGACGTCAAACACAACCAACCAAATTATCTACCTACCTACAACCATGGATTTTATTTTAATTTTCTCATGTAAGAAAATTAATTTTCTAAAAGTAGAGAAAAAAAAGTTGATATTTATTTTCTTTCTTTTTAACATCCATGGTTTCGGGCAGCGGTACCCTAGTCGGTAAAGCGCTGAGCACGTAATTGGAAGATTACCGATTCGATACTTGAGCCGGCCAAAGACCGTCGTGTACGAATGGTGGCTGGTGCACATAAAAACTGTCGTGGGCACAAAGTCCTTCATGTTCCCATCCAGACTATACCGCTGGGGATCACCAAAGCGGAGGGGGGGGGAGAATCCCCTCCATGAAGGATCAAAATTGTGATGGCATGTCTCCGGAACATCTATAGGGGTGTGTCCCAGACCGTCACCAATTACCTATAGCGCAGTACTGGTACGACGTTAAATCCAACCTACCTACCTACCTACGTACAAATCCATTTTAATTTTCCCTTGTAAAATGACTTCATGACAGAAGAACAACGTCACTGGGGAACTTTTTTCAAAATGGCAAATAGAGTACCTTCATAAACTTGTCGTTTTTAGCTAAAAACTTCTTTAATTAAAATGATAGAAATTTCTAAGCAGCTGAAATGTCTTCGTTGGAGTATTCGGAACACATTGAACCTCTCATGACGCGAAGGAGCCCTCCGCTAGAAGATGCCCTGCCCTCCGCTAGAAGATGCTGTCGCAGACAAAAAAATTGACGCCAGTGACAGTAACTTTTTTCTTAATATATAGAGAAATAATACATCTGTTATTTAACATCTGTTATTTTACTTAGTTATTTCTCTCAAAATATTCGTAACAAATATACCATACACTTCGAGATAAAATGACATAATTTAAAATAATAATAATAATAATAATAATAATAATAATAATAATAATAAAGGATTATTTCAGATTCGCAGGTATATTTTGTAGACTAATTATAAATGGTAATACATAAAAATTAAGAAAAATGTGCGGAAGAAGATAAGCAATTTTACTTCTATTTATCTTATTAATTTACGAAAAGTGGAATTTTTAAATCAAACAAAAAGTAAACTCTTACAGCTTGTTTATAAATATTTTTTCTTAAAAATATGTGCATTATATATATATATATATATATATATATATATATATATATATATAAGAAGAATAGTCAGTCAAATAATTCACCAAAGAAACATACACAGGCCACAGAAAGTAACAAGATTTCTTAAATTGATTTAATTATTAAGATTAATAATAGTACTAATTTTAATTTATTAGACAATAATACAGGTTAAAAATTGAAATAGTACCGTGTAATTAGATTCTGAAGAAAAGAAGGTTGACTCTAGGATAATATTTTAAGGTGAAAAAAGAGAACTATGTAATGAAATGAACCTATTAATTTTATTTTGAGTAAAAGAATTTCGAAACAAAACAGAACAAGACTGAATTTTGGCTTAAAAGTTCAAAATGCTATAAGACGTTTTCAAGCTCTCCACATATTGAGCAAAGAATTGTGGGTTTTCTGTAATTGATATGCATTTTAGCAAAATATCAATTGATAACACGAACCTATAATAAAAAAGAACCCTGAAATGAATTAAATGAAATAATGACAAAATATTTTCCAGAAAAATAAAAACAGAAAACTTTCCAGAAAAATAAAAACACATTATAAACCTTAAAAAATAATGAAACCATAACCTAAACCTTCAAGAAAAAATTACCTTGAAATGAAAGAAATGTAATTTAGACAGAATTTATCCTGATGTATTGAAACACCATCCAGAAAAAATAAAATCAAAACACGAACCATAAAAACTGAATTTAAAACTCAAGCAAAACAGAGAACGTAACAAGAGAAAATGGCATTTTAGAAGTTGAGTTGTATCATTCCTTGATAATTTATTTAATAACCAATTTTTAACCATTTAAATTTTAATCTAACATATAGTTTTAATTTTTAATTAATTTATTATTATTTTTTTTTATTGTTTTGAGATTCCTATTTACTTAATTCATACAGGCATTTTGCAAGTAATCTATGAAAGATTTAGATTTTAGTTTTAATTGTTCCATAATTTTAACTTTTTTTATTCAAGCATTAAATTTCGTAGTAAAATTAAATGCAGCAATCCTTCCTTCATTTTTTTTTTCTCTTTTTGAGTTTAATTCATCATCCCACCCAACCATCCAACCAACAACGCCACCCAACCTCCTTAATCAAACATCTGCCCACCCATCCTCCACATTTTTTATTGTCTTTTATTATTTTTTAAATTTTTTTACACATAAGAGTGTTTTTTTTTTTTTTTTTTTTTTTTTTTTTTTGTGTGTGTGTGTGTGTGTGTTTGACAAATACAATTATTGATATACCAGTGAATAAACAACATTTTTTGGAAATCCCATATTTAAAGTTTCTTTAATAAGTTTATTGATGTTTTTATTTTTGTATTGATCAGAATATAAATTATATAAAATTAAAAAATGTGATGGCAAATAAGCAGTTATGATTATTTGGAAGTTATATTGAACACTAGCAGGCTACGCCCACTTCGCTGGCCACTATATTTAAATGAATTTTCAAAAGAATTGAATCACTATTTATTTTTTATACCACATTATACAAAAAAAAAAAAAAAAAAAAAAAAAAAAAAAAAAAAAAAACGGAAAAAAAATTACATTGAAATCGCTTTAAACCTCACTTCGACACCCGCTGTCTACAGCATCTCCTTTTCCGCCCACACTGCATCGGGTTCCCACTGCCTACATAAAGGTACTTTCCCGGGCACTTTATTCTGGGTATTTATCGACGACAGGTGGATCTGCTATTATTTAAGAACTACGATTTTAAAGATGACTGTAACTCAGCATCCATTAAATATTTTAGTTTTTGAAACATGTATTTTATAGCCCTCGCTCTTTACACTACATTACCACATGAATCCGACCAATATAATAAATGAAAGAATAAGTCGATTTTCTTTTAAAAGGAATTTAAAAATAAACAAATAAATTCTAATTAAACTTAAATTTTAATAAGTTTAACCTTTCTATTATATACTAACATTTTTTTCCGATAAATACTATAAATAAATAAATAATAATGATAATAATAAAATGATTTCCCTTTTAAAGGAATTAATTAAAAAAATGAAAAATATAAAGTTGATATTCTATAAAAATTATACATTATCCATAAACATAACTGTTATAAATAATATTTTAAATTTAAAATTTAATATACTTAATTTTTGCTACTACATTACCATTTGATTTTCAATAGATATAATAAATTAAAAAAAGAAGAAAAAGGAAAGATTTCGCCATCAAATGAATGAATTAAATAAAATATAAATAGCGTAATAGCCGTTGCTAATATACGCAGACGTTTGAAACAAAAGAATAAATTTTAGAAAAATGAAACATAAATGTCAATGGATAAAAAAAGAAATAAATTAAAAACTTTCAGATTCGGAAAAATCTCGATGAGGTGCCCACCTGTAGGATCCACGGTATCTCTCTGCCAAATTTTGTAGCTCTGCGATCAGTAGTGTAAGCACCAAAGCCCAGACAGACACACAGATACACAGTCACTTCTCTTTATTTGTATAGAAGCTAGATTTCAACACGTTTATATGTCATCTATTGCTATATCCCTTTTAAATTCATTCTGCTGTGTTTAGAAATTTTTAATTTAACAGAGTGTGTTAATAAAAGCGAAAAGTTCGAATAAATTGGGTGAATATGTTGTACATCAAATGGAAAAGCGTTAAAATGAGAAGCAAGATAAAGAAAGTTCTGAACAATTTGTTGAATAAAAGAAACACAAAAATAAATAAATAAAAAGTTTTATAAAAGTAGGATTTCTTTCTTTCTTTTCTTTTTTTTTTTTTTTTTTTTTTTTTGTAAATCAAAAATGTGAAATTCTACAAAAAATTTTCAATTTTATATACGATAATATGCATTTACATTTTAACTTGAGACCTTTTTGTAGTATTAAAATGCACATACTGAATGCGAAATACAAAATTATCGAATGTGATCGTTTTTTCTTCTAAATGCAAGTTGTGCCCAAAAAATTTAACAAAAATGTTTTCATACGTACTAAAAATAAGATACAAATTCATTGGATTTGTTTTTATCGAAACGAAGATATTATTAGTTGTGCACAAACTTAGCAAAATATTACTTTCATACAAAAACGCTTTCAAAGGGAAAAGCGTATATGTATACATACGAGATTATTTATTATTATTATTTATTTATTTATTTTTGAAAACGTCTTTAATTTCTCCGACCGAAGCCTAGCACTCTTTCGAGTTAATAGACATTCATATAAAAGTTTCATAGAGATATAGTGTAATCACTTTCTACGCCTAGCAGTGAGGACGATTCTAAAAGCTAGGAGGGGTGCGAAATTGATGGACAGGTTGAGATTTGGTTAACATCCATCATTCGGTGTTTCCCTATCGCTTATTTTCTCTCAACGACAAGGATTATCACCCTTATTTTAACACTGGTCTTGTTGAGTCCACACTTGCGCAAAGGCTCCCTTGGTAGAAATATGTTTAAAGAATGTTTTTTCATTGATTTAAGCAATTATAGAGATGTTTTTAGACACCGTAAGATATTCAAGGTTTATTTTAAATTTCTTAATTAGGCTAACTCCTAAAAAACGTGTTAACCACATATTGTGCACTTAATTTGAAAACTTTTCTATTTGAAAATTAAAATATATTTCACTGTCAACACTACTCCCCCCCCCCCCCCCCAAAAAAAAAAAAAAAAAAAAAAAAAAAAAAAAATGAAATTTTATATTTTAAAGGAAATCATACGCATAAGTCACTTTAAATTTCATAGTAGTAGTAAGCGCACTTTTTACTTTGAGGATGCACTCGTGCCGGATTTTTTCATCTGATGCAGTGTTAAAAATAAAATGTCACGTTTGACCAGAAAATTGTTCCAATTGGTGCTATGTATTATTATTTCAGTAATGATTAATTCTAAAATGGCACTACTAAAACGGCGAAACTTGACACCAAAATATTCGTTATAGCTAAATTCGAACCATTTTTCTGGTGAAACGTGCCATTTTGTTTTTAACAGTGTGCTTTGAATACGCACAATCAAAATAACAGCATCCCTGAAACAAATGTGGCGATTTTTTGCAGTTTTAGTATGTTTTAGTTTTTGCAATTTGAGTGTTTACTAATAAAGTTATTTGTAAAATAAGTTAGTTATTATTTGAATTTAATCAGGTTAATATATACCAGATTGTTCAATAAGTTTTGTCGTTCAGTAAGAGATGGCGTTAGTTGGTTCGTCGTTTTATTTTTCTAAAAGTGGCACTACTGACGTGTGAAGTTTCATGTAGATCTATCAACTCATTCATATATTTGCAGCTGTTCGAAGTTGAAGTGTGACAGTATTTTTGTACAATGGTAAAATTTGAATATCATGCAGTAATAACATTTTTATTTTGGGAAGGTGTAACGTCAAAACAAATTCATGAACGATTGTTAAAAGTGTATAAGGAATAAGGACCTTCAATTCGAACAGTAGAAAGATGAATTGCCTTTGCTGCATTTAAAAGTGATCATAGAAGTCTTTAAGACAATCCACATTCCACGGGAAGGACAACCAAAAAGTGCATCAGCACCAGAAAACATAGCAAAAATACAGGATATGATTAAGAAAGATCGTCGATTAACCGAGAGAGATTTAGTAGAAACCCTTATATTAAGTAGAAGCACCCCCCCCCTTATTATTATTATTATTATTATTATTATTAAGAAGCATTGAGGTTTGGCACCTTTAATGAAAACAACTTCCCCAAGAATTTACTTAAAATATATTTTACCATTTACTTAATTTGACAGATAATTTGCATAATCTCATTCAAGAAAAATCGGCAAAACTAGTTTCATTTGTAAAATGCACCGATATTTTTATATTTAGTTTATACAGATAAAGGAAAATAATCATATAATTTTCTAAAATAACAATGTGATGAACTAAATCCTTAGAGAATATCACTAAATTTTAACTATTCTTTATTTTAAAAATTGAATTTAAATAACAGTATTCTCAGAATGAAATTCATTTTTAAAAATTATTAAATTATAAGGCATATTTCGAAGACTCCTTCAATAAAATTTTGTAATTTTTAAGAACCTTATATATTAAAAGAGAGGAAACATTTTCGCAACAAAACTTTAACACAAAGTTTTTTTTTTTTTTTTTTTTTTTTTTTTTTTAAGTTAATTCGTTGAAAAATAACCCGTTCTTATTATATTTTGATGAAAATAAGCTTTTGTTGAGCTTTAAAAATTTTTTTAAAGTCTAAAGAAATTTATGTAATAAAATTTATTATATGATTCTGAAGTAATTTTCAGACACGTTACCATCAAAATTAAATAAAGTTATAAATTTTATTTTTTTAATAAAGTTTTGAATATAGAGTGCTAAAATCTCTTAAACTTCACTATGCATAAACTTTGATCATTTCTACCTAAGGCCTTTTTTTTTTTTTTTTTTTTTTTTTTTTTCTAACCAATAAATGTAACTTATTTTTAACTATGCAAATAGTATGCTGTTTAAGTAATTCGCTGATATATCTTATTCAAAAATTTATTTATTTATTTATTTTAAATGAAATATTGCCTTCTTTAAATAAGAAACTGGGTTAAAATAATAATAATAATAATAATAACAATAAAAATTGAAAATTACTAACATTACACTGAACTAAACATTGAAAATTAATAAGGAATGTTTCAAGATAATTCTTATTGGAGAAAAATGACTGCACTAGAGAAAAATTTCTTTTCTCTCTCTGTCACTTTAGATAATATTATTTACGGTTAAATATTTGTTTAAATATTTGTTTTAATTTGTTTAATTAGATGGGCATATATGACATAAAGCATTATGAAAAATAATAATAAGTATAACAATATGATGAGAACAACATGTATAGCAATATGATGAGAACAACATATATAACAACATGATGAGAATGCAATTGAATTTCTATATCTGATAAATTTGATAAAAATATTTTAATCTATAATGAGAACGAAATTTTTATGAGAGATTTAAATAAAAATTATTTATATTTAAAAAGAATATTTCAAAAATATATCCAATAAAAAAGAATTGCTATTAAAATCGAAATATATAATAAAATAAGAAATATCTACTTATATCTAGAAACATATTGCACACACAGATGCACTTTTACATGAAACTTATTTTAAATAAAAATAAAATTTCGCATAAAAATATTTGTAAAATTTGTACTCGTTAGAATTTAAAGAAAAATTTAATTCTTTTAAGTGTTTTCTTAAACATTATAAAGTGCACTCTTATTCATAGTGCTTTCTTACACAAGGAAAACTACCTGAATTTTAAATTAAGCAGTAAGAGCTCGGAGAGCAAAGTCAACAGTGAAGATTCTAAATAAATGCGTGGCAACGTGATAAGAAAATAAATGAAGCATTTACCTTCCTTTCATATAAGAGTTTCATTTTGTTCTTCCAAAATTGTTTAGCACTTTATAAAAGAGATTATTTGTTTTAACTAAATTAAAAACAAAAATATCGGATACTGTTCACACTTTATCTATTTTCGCACCCAAAGTAATCTGAATTTCAAAAATGAAAGAGCTTTGCGATAATATCAACAATTGAAAATCTAAATTAACGTCAGTAGCATGACGGGAATTCAAATGAGGATTGATTTTCTAGTCATTTACAAAATATTAGTATTTAAACAAGGATATGCAAATAAATATTGATATCGTACTCTAAGAAATTCAGTAAAATTTGACCATTAAGGTATACGATCAACATCACTATTCGAGAAAAAAGTACAGTATATTATTTAATATATATGTATATTAGGTCGTTGCAAATTTTCGTTCGGACGTGGATCATTTTATTGCCTACAAAGACGAGAGGTTCTATCGCCGTGGTATACCTTTGTTACCCGAAAAATGGGCAAAAGTTGTAGAAAGTAATACAGTGTATTTTGATTTAAAATTGTCATTTGATTTGATGTATTTTTATAAAATGAAGCAATAAAAAACCGCACGAATTTATGCAAAGACCTAATATATATATATATATGCACACACTACACTACGATTAATGACCGACAAAAAGCATTTTTGTCACTGAAAATAAAGTTATTCCAGTAAATATGTCACGACGTTTTATTCGAAGAATAGAAATTACGTATAATAAATGGTCTAAACACTAAATTTTACAGCAATTTGTTACAAATACGGATAATGGGCATTTTTCTCGTAAAAAGGATCTGGACGTTTAATTTAATGATCAAGAGCTCCAAATTTTACTAAAAATTATTAAAGTGTAAAAAAAATAAATAAAACACTTATTTTATTTTAAATAATTTATTTGTTTTTTACATAATTAAATTTCCGAATGATTTTCCGAAATTGTTTAGTGCTTAACAGGATAATTGCTTTGATTTGTAGAACACTGTCTAAATACTTTTGCCTACATTGTGTGAGTGAGTTAGAAAAATCATCTGAAATCAGTATGACCTCAGAAAGGAAGTAAAACCCTTCCTTTTGTTGTGTTTTAAATAGAAAAATAAATAAATGACTGAAAAATAAAAAGCTATCTGATATTCACATAGATAAAATGAAAAAGTATATTTAACCATATACAGTCGGTAACAAAAGTGTCCGAACACTAGCAAAAATTCCTATGTACAAAAAGTACACTTCATACGGTTTTGTTAAATAAATAATAGTCGAATCATGTTCTTAGTCAGTGTAAGAACATGATTCGATAAGGATTTATTTAATAAAAAAGTATGAAGTGTACTTTTTTTTCATAGGAACTTTTGCTAGTGTTCGGACACTTTTGTTACCGACTGTATATAAAATCGTTTGTCAGTGAGTGCATAAGTGAGTGAGTGATTCATCATCGCCCAGTCCAAATCACTTGACCTAGAAGCATGAAATTTTGTGAGAATGTTCCTTCTATTATGTAGACATCCACTAAGTGATTTTAAAAAATTCGCCCCCCCCCTCCCCAAGGGAAGGAGAGAGGGCAAAACGTTATTATTATTATTATTATTAATTAACGCCGAAATTTTCTATATAATTCAAAGTATTTATTGTTTTAAGTTTTATATTTAGCTAATTTAAAAATTTTATAACTTTCTTTTCACGCTACCTTTCTATACTTTAAACAATCTAATTATCCAAAAAGTAATTAGATTGTAAGCAATGGTTTGAAAATAATCCAATGTCTAAAAGCAATTCCTGGGTATAAAGCTTTTTAAATGACTTATGAAAACTAACATAATATACGATGATTGAATAATAAATCTTCTTATTCTGAATAAGGTGCTACCGCATGCAGTGCAGTAGCTAACCCGCAATCTGTATGTTGCGGTAGGTGAAAGACGCTGCCGAAAGTAGCGGAGAGTCATACGAGGATTTCATAGATTTCAATGAAATTTCGTTTCAGAGTTTCTATTAAATGAGACTTTCTATTTATGAGTGATTTCTCGATATATAGCAACAAGCGAATCGGGCAAAGCCCTCTAGTTTTAACATAAACAGAAAAAAGTACTTTCCCTTATATAAGTATTAGCATTATTTCTATTTGAATTTATTCATCTTGCTTATTTTAAAAAAAGCATGTATTCATATTCTTATTTTACTTGACTGACATTTAGAAAAAAAAAAAAAAATCTTATTTTAAAAGTGTATTTATATTTTTAAAATATTTAAAAATGAAACTATTTTAATGATTTTTTTTAACATCGATTGTAGAGCTTATGCAACAGGAATTGCTTTTCATTTATGTAAAAAAAGAAGTTGTGTTTTTTTTTTTTTAAAAAAAAGATAAACTTCTAAGAAAAAAAAACTTTTTCTGTAACTAATACGCTCAGAAAAAGTTTTTATGTCAGTTATGCAAAGTTATAACTCAAAAGAGATATATTTTCTCCCATTAACTTGGATTTACTGTTAGTAACAGAGGTTTAAGAGAGCGCTACTTTTTATGACTGTCTATAAAATTGAAAACGTACATTTATTCAACGCTGAAATTCTGCCTCTTGAGTGATTAATATAACCGTAAAATGCTAATAATTAGTTGTAGTACTTAGAAATAGAAGTTCTGGGTTGTTAAGCATAAACTACTTAAACGCATTTTTTTTTAATGAAAACGCGTTTACATTTTTGTGTTACGTTTGAATATTACTATCTTCTCTGATTAAAAAAAAAAAAAAAAAAAAAAAAAAAAAACCTATGTAAATAAATAAATATCAAAAGTTATTAAAGCATCTATCAACATTAATTTAACACAGAGTTGTATGTAGACAGAATAAAATTAAAATGTTTATTTAAACATGGTTTATTTAGTTATAAATATTCTATTCATAACCGTGAACTTGCTACACTTACTATATATGCTATATACTATATATAGTTTACTAATACTATTTTTAAACATACGCTTTTTTACACATTTGTGTAATTTTGTAAGAAAAAAGAAGAAAAAAAGAAAGAGAATTTTATCTTAAACTGTATGTTTTTCATTCACCTTTAGTACATAAATTATTCTTAAATTTTATTTGCTAAATTATCCGTGTCTATTCTTCTGTGTATTCACTTGGGAAAAGACAACCATTAGAGAGTGAAATGGCCGTCTTTCCCCAAATGAACAGGAATCATATTTTCCCCCATGATGATTAATCCATGCCTTATTACTATAGCTATATACCACTTGCCACACTCAGCAGCACGGCCCCATTCCTGGGAGCCTATGGTCTATGCCTTCTATACTTTTTATAACAGTTAGTGGCCTTTGAACTTTCAAATTTAACTTTTTAAACTTTTTTAATCTATGTTTTTAAATTTAAATAGTTTTGTAGAAATTGTAATATGCATGCTATTATTAGATTGTCATGCATGTGTATATGAAATTCCTTAAATTTAAGAAAATAATTTACAAAAGACCTTTATAATGTCCACCATAATAGATGCTAATTATATTCATATAAATCCGCAATGAGTTCTTAACATTGTAATCTAAACAGATTTTCACAAATTAATTATTCTTAAAATTCGATGCGATAAAGCACGATTACATAATATTTTTGCATTGTTTGAACTTTTCTATTGTTTTCTTAAACAACTACGAAAGGCCTTCAAGTGTGATGTTCTTTTATGCTTTAAAGCTGTTTACTGATAAAAGCTTTATCTTTTTTTTTTTTTTTTTTTTTTTTTTTTTAACTAAATGAGTAAAATGTGTTTTCTTACACTTGATAGTGTGATTAACAAGGTTTATCATTACCGTAAAGAGGTTTCCAGCAGCTTTTAAAATTAAAAGGATGAGCAAATAAATAAATAAATAAATATAAAATGATGTTAATGCTGTATATATTTAGTAGCAGATGCTTAATTTTAGCTTTAATTAATTTTCCTAATGGTTAAAAAATAAATAAATACTTTAATAGCTGAGTAACTATTTATTGACTATTTAGGGAAGACCGGGGCACATTGGTGCATATTGCAAAAAATTGTCTTTTTTATGATGAGCATCTAGATTTTTCCAAAAATTTAAACTATATAATTGAAGAATGTTTTCTAATGTTGCAATGTTATTAATCATTTTGAAAAATTTTACTGTACTAATATCAGCAACATTTACTTTAAGAAATAATAATTTTTGTACCAATGTACCACATGGTGGGATAGATTGGTACAAGGATTGAGTGCTTTGGTATACTTACAAGAAATATAAATAGTGAACTTAACACTTTTATTAATAACAGTAATTCGAATACGAAAATAGTAAAATTCTTAAAAATACATGAATATTATTTTAAAACTGTATCAATATATTAAAAACAAAATACAAAACGCAGGAAAAAATAATGTAAAATTTGTGTACAATTAATGGACATTATAATCACTTAACTCAGCAGGAAAAGATTATAATGTTGCAGCTCTACCAGTGCCACCACAAAATGTAGGCTGTGGAAGGATAAAACATGCATCTGAAATATCAATAATTCTACTACCAACCTGTTAACTACATCGAATATAGTTTTTCAACAGTCTCTTCACAAATTTATGCACGATTAGTTTTTTCCTTGTAATTCCTTATGGTAATTGCAAATGACTAGAAACATTTAAGAAATAAATGAAGAAATAAATAATATGTGCAGCCTTTGTCTTTTCTTTCTTTCTTTCTTTTTCTTCTTCTTCTTTTTTTTAAGGAAATTTATAATTTATTGAACTGTGCTTAGTAAATATACAGAAATTTCATGGAAATGGCTTTAACAAAAAGATACATTTTGAATAACAATGTTACACCGATTTGCAATCTATAATGGGGCACATTAATACGTGTACCAATGTGCCTCAATAGGACTGTACCAAACTACTCGAGTAAGACTGACTTTTGTTGTTTACATTGTAGTTTAAGACAGTGTGAAAATAAATGTCGCTAACATACGTTATAATGTGATATTTTAGTCAAAGTGATAGATTAAATGGAATTCTGATTATGATGTTAGAAGTAGACTAAAGAGATTACAAAATTACAGTAAAACAGTTAACGTTACCTTTTCCAACAAACTGCAAATCCAATCTTAGCAAACTTTTACCTGAAGAAAGTCTTCACTGTTGCCAACTTTTAGGAGCAAATTTAAAAGCCTTTTAAATAAATGAACTAAAAATATGTACATTGTGCCAATATACCCCATGCATTAAAGTGTTCCGGTCTTCCCAAAATATATTTTATTTAAACAAAATTATATTGTAATAAGTATTGTTTTTTAAATAATAATTTTGCGTAAGGTAAGTCAAAATATCGTGTACATTGAGAGAAAACTTTTTAAAAAAAATTACACTCCAACTCAAAAGATTAGCAAAACTACGTGATTCTTGGAAAATGCAAATGGAACTTATATGTAAATAACGATAAAAATTGCATCAAAGATTTACATGAGATGCAATATAAAATTATTAATAAGTACAAAACTTTTAATAAGCAACATAAAGTGTAAAAAACTCGCAACAATTGATTCGAGTCGAAAGAAGACATGACTCTTCGTCAGGTGAAAAAAAACAGGCGCGAGTGCTGCATTGTCTGCAGAAACTATCAAAATTTTGTACTAATTTCTTATAAATGCCAATCCGTGATGCTTTTTTAAATATAAAATTATTAAACTTGTAATTACTAAGTGAACTTATCTGAGCTGGAACCCTCAATTCATAAATCGAGGGATTTAATCTAAACTACATTATACATGTAAATTTCCAACTTTAATCTGAGGTAAATTTGCAGCTTTGCAAGTGTACAATCACTAAATATTTCTCAATAAAACAACACATATACGGATTTTTTTTTTTTTTTTTTTAATTTTTGATTTTTGTGCAATATTTAGAAGAATTGCAAAAAAAAAAAAAAAAAGAAAGAAAAAGAACAGTATTTAATTATTTTATAAATAATCACTTAAAAGTTATTGACTTTTGTAGAAAAATATTCGCACGTAAGAGTTAGTAGTCAATAAGGTCTGAATTTACTTGATTGCCGACCACCCTTATCAACAACGCGGCCTCAATCCATCTCAATCAATCTCCGTCCTTCTCTGCTCCTCTTTCGTCTATATTCTAGGGCTGCCTTTGGTATATGGTCAGTACCTATTCGTTATAAATGTTCTCTCCACTTATTTCTATAGTTCATTATATTACGTATTATTGGCTTAATTTTTAGCTCCCTCTGATGTCATTATTTCTTATTTTATCCATTATAAAACATTCCTTCACACTCCTTAAAAATTTCATCTCTGAAGATTGTATTACTCTTTCATCACTCTTTTTGAGTGTTCAAGTCTGGCTTCCATATAGTAGAGTTGGCATTGCCATTGTTTTGAAAAATTTTATTCTGGTATCTTTTCTTTGGTTGTCGATAAACAGCAAAATTCTGTATAATAATATTGGACAATCATTTATTTCCAGTTTATAACATTTAGGTAGTACACACAATGAATGACATGATATTAGACGCTACACGTATTTGCACACCAGTAAATGTTCAATTTTAAAAGAAGTTTTAATGTTCATGACTGGCTTGTGCTTTGTCTCGCTCGAAAGTGTGTGAATATAGTCGTTAATATTACTCACTCACAGAACTTAATTTTTCGTTTGTAAGTGTTGGTTCAACATCCAACCAAAATTTACGCATTACTTAATTTTTTGGTTGTATTTCGTATTTCTCAATTAGTTCAGTTTTTTTTCTCTTCTTCTAAAATATAAAATATGTAATTTAGATTTTCAGTTAGAGCTTAAAATATAACATATAACAAAAAATAAATAAATAAATAAATAAATAAATAAATAAAATAAAATAAAATAAATAAATAAATAAATAAAAATACGCATACATTTTATACAATTTATTTATTTTATTTATTTATTTTTTTTTTTTTTAAGCTCAGACAAATGCAGTGGAATTAAAAAAAAAAATTGTCATGTTGGGTTGGGCAAATTAACATTACACTAGATATACCTAATGGGTTGTTCGTGATGGTTTAGGTTTCATCTCAAGGGGTGGTCCGGAGAGATTCCATCACAATTTTATCCTTCGCAAATAGGATGGCTGCTCGTTTCATTAAACCCCAGATGAGTTCAATTGTATAAATATCTTGTCAAAAATAAAAATTCAGAATAAGGTAAATAATAATAATAATAAAAAAAAAAAATAGTAATTCAGAATGTTATAAACTAAATCAAGAGCAATTTAGTAAATGTACCTATATTTATCATAAATAAACATGCATATGAAATACTTACCCGGGGTTAGAATATTTCTAATTAATTTATTCATAAAATGCATACACTTATTATTTACAACGATTGAATTTAATTTAATAAATAAATATCTTTAACAACCAATGCTTTTAAAATCTATATTCTCTTCACTTAGAAAGTGTCGTTGTTAGCGAAGCGGGAAAATCTATACACTTTTTTTCACTTTTATCAGCTATTACTCCCTGTTTAACGGAGCGTTATTATTTATGAGACTGTAAATGTGGAGTTCCTTATGGCTAACTTTCAGTAAATGACGTGAACATAATTATTAGCAATTTTTCGCTATTTCAGTTTATTCCAACTCGGTAATCGTTAGTTTTTCTTAGTGAAAACATATAAGTGCATAGTTGTATATTTTTTGAGCAAAAATTTTATAAATAAAATTATTGTCAAGTAGAAATTGGCAGTGTATTTGAAAACATAAAATTCGTGATATATTCGGTGTAATATTGGCGATACCAGTGCATGGATAGAGTACTTTTTCAGGATCATTCTGTCAAAACATTTAAGTGCAAGATTTTTCTTTACGTGTAAGTGAAAGTAAGATTTAATTTATCCTGAAAAAAAAAAAAAAAAAAAAAAAAAATATATATATATATATATATATATATATATATATACATGCATAAAAAGCAGATTTGAAAATAAAATTTATATTTCCATCAAATAACGCTGTTCTTTTAACATCTGTTTTCTTAAAATTTTATTAAAGAATAATACCATATATTGCAAATAAAATTACCATAATTTAAAAAGAAAAAATATTCCAAAATCACATATAGGGGAGACCGGGATACAATGGACCAATTTTGGGAATTTTAAGTGTTTACTCACAAAGTAATGATTTCTCGCTATTGAAAATAAGTGTGTTTATTATCTATATATTGGGTTTTATGTTGAACTCAATCAAAAGCAATAATTAAGTTTACTTTTTTTTACATAAATTTTTTAATAGCGACTGACAAAATGGAGCATTGTACCCCGACCCCGGAGTACAATGGTCCATGACACGGGGTACTATGGACCACAGGTCAAATTTAAAAAGTATACTAATGTAGTGCGTTTTTTAATAGTATAAAATGTAGGATATATTATATTTGTTTATTTATGTCTTCGATTCATACAAATAATCTAAATTGATGAACATTAAAATTAGAAAATGGTACACCAAACGATTTTTGTGTCACTGAAATGACTGCTGTTTTCTTGTGAAGTTCTAGGGTCTGGAAGACTCAACATTACAAATTACAATTGCCTGAAAATTTACAAGAGATATATCAACACTCTCAAGAAAAAATGTAGAGATCTTGATTAGGTTTTCGTTGCATGTATCTCACAAAAACAGATTCATTATCTTTTATTTCTGTGATTAAACCAACAAAATGTAAAGCCGTCCTTTTCGTCAAATTTATTTGTATTATTATTTTTTTAATTTCATTATTTAATTCATTTTGTTATATCTGTATGATATTTATAAAAATATAAGAATACAAAAGTAACTGAATGGTTATTAAAAATAAATAAGAAGAAACCTCAAAGTAAATTGCGTTCTTATTCATCTTTGAAGACATAATAGATCTAATTAAGGTTAACTATGAATTTTTTAAGTATAATTTATAGCTAACTCTTCAAAAATGTAGATTTCGTAAATCAGTTTATTATGACAGGGAACTGGGGTAAATGGACCATGGTCCATTGTACCCCGGTTCTTAATGGTCCATTGTACCCCGTGCGGACCTCTGACAGCAACTGTTAAAAAAAAAAGTAACAAATCCCTTTAAAAAATATTTTAATGAGATTAAATATAACAATAGATTACCTTAGCTCTTTATTGTGCTAAATAGCCTCTTCCAGATAATAATTCTTGAATGATGAAAAGAAAAAATGTTTAACTGAAAATATTTACTTTTGGCTACCTTAAACTAAATTTCCCGAATGAAATGGCTAAATTGTCAGTTAGGCATGAAGTTACTGGCTAAGTTTCATCACTGCAGTGCTGCGATCTATGTACCAAAATACGAACCATAAAAAAATAAATAAGTACAATTATAGCGAGTGGTCCATTGTACCCCGTGATCCATTGTACCCCAGTCTCCCCTACATCTTGACTCTCGGATATAAAAGGTAATACATTGCAAATTAAGGGGGGGGGGGAAATGTTGAAGAAAATAGGTTTTAATTAATTTATTTATTCATCATATTGATTTACAAAAGAGAGAATATTTAACATTGAGCATTAAATAAATAGTAAAAATTTACACTTCGTTTATAGAACATTTACTTTAAGAAGTAATCCATAAAATATGAAATATAATAGCAAGCAAGCAGTCTTGATTAGATACTTGTTATGTTGCATATGAGCCAACATATTGCATATCCAATACACTTGTATATCGTGTTTTGGATTTATACTCTTTTAATTCAGTGCTCTGATTTTGGAAAATTAAAAATGAACAGGTTAGATTATTAAGCTGACATATTCCAAACATCTTGGTAACCTGTTGTAGTTATCCGATATTCAGAAAAATTGATATATCATATAAACTATAAAAAGAAATTTGTGTAAAATTATCTTCTTAATAATCAAAGCCCAAGTTTTCCGAAATTAACGCTCGAGGCTGACGTTATTGCTGTAAAAATGTATTTAAAAAAAAAAAACTACTCCTGGTTTCTAGGCATGAATAAAATAATGTAAGAATGATTTATTAAAAAAATATGTTGTTATAATTTCAACAATGTATTGAGAAAAAACAAATTTTATCTATGATTTGAAATCAGTAAAATACGTCTAAAAGATAATGAAAGTAAAATTTTTAATAATATTTCATAGATAATTATTTATATTTCATAGAAGATTTAACAAAAAGAAATGTAACCTACAAAATAAATAAGAATTTCTATTGAAAAAAGAAATACTCACTTATAAGCAACATTGCGCAAATCACAAACATCTACATAAAATGTATTTCAATGAGAAATAAAATTTATTCAATAAGGCATAAAATAATCCTCAAATTTGTACTCATTAAAGTTCAAAGAAAATTTTAATTCTTTTAAGTGTTTTCTTAAACCTTATAAAACGCACTCTTATTCATAGTGTTTTCTTAAACAGGCAAAACTGCCTTAACTTTAAAATAAGTAGCAAGAACTTGGAGAACAAAATCAACAATGAAAATTTTAAATTGATGCGTGCTACGTGGTAAGAAAATAAATTATGAAATTATCTTCCTCTCTCATAATGCTTAATTTTGTTCTTTCAAAATTGTTTAGTACATTACAGAATGAGATTACTTATTCCAACAAAATTAAAAACAAGAATGGTAGATGCTATTCGTAATTTACTTATTTTCGCACCTAGAGTAATTTTAACGAAAACCTTTTGCAGTAAAATCAAGAATAGCGAAACCACGTTAAAAGCATGGTGAAAATTAAAATGAGGTTTTTTTTTTTTTTTTAAATCATGAGGTATTTACACAGTAAAAGTATATATACTAGAATAATTAACATGTAAAGAAATATTGATATTGGAAAAAGATTTAAATAGCTATTATTCATTTAACTTTTAATTTTTTAAAGTATTTTAAAACTAGGAAAGCACAATTTTATTTAGAGCTTTCTTAAACATGCAAAATTATCTGAGTTTTAAAATCAACAATGAAGATCTTAAGTGATTGCATGTAACGTGAACTTCAATTTCATTATCGCTTTTTTGTAGAAAATTATATACCCATAAAATGATTTGTCTTATGGATGATTTTACATCGCTATGGTTTATAATATGACTCATATTACAGAATTAGTGGGTGTTTTTTATTTGTATCACACTCTATTCTTTCAACGTTCTGATAGTTTCACAAATTAATCATTTGTTAATGCTATTTACTTGTTTTAAAAAGAAAATTTGTTATTATAAGCAGATGAAAGAAAGATTTATCTTCCTCAGCCTCACATATAAGAGATGCATTTTGTTCTTCCAAAACCGTTTCGTACTTTGCAAAAGAATCTTACTTCTTTTAGCTAAATTAAAAGCAAGTACGCTATATTCTGTTAGAATTTTATCTATTTTCGTACTGAAAGCAATCGGAATTTGAAAAACGAAATAGTTTTGAGGCTAAAATTGTCAAAAAGAAACTTAAATTAGCATCAGTAGCATGATAAGAATTCAAATGAAAATTGATTTTCTTCTCATACATGAATTATTTACAGAGTAAAAGTATTTAAACTACAGTAGGTAAACTAATATTAGTATTAAAGATATTTTTAGTTAGATATTTATTAAAATATTTATTATTTATGAATTCGTTAAAAAATAATAAAAATGCACACCTGTTCATAGTGTTTTCTTAAATATGCAAAACTAACTGGAGTTTAAAATAAGAAGAGCTTGGATAGCAAAATGAACAATAAAGATACAAAACAGAATTCGTGAAACGAAATAAGAAAAAAATAATATATATATGAACTTATTTTCCTTTTATATAGTTTAATTTTCTTCTATAGAAATTCTTTCTTATATTACAGAATATGATTATTTGTTCTAGTTGAAATAAAAACAAGGATGCCATATGTTATTCCTACTTTACCTATTTCACATCCAAACTAAACTCAATTCGATAAAACGAAACAATTTAAAAGAAAATAAGCAATAAAAAATTCTAAATTAATATCAGTAACATGATTAAAAAAAAAAAAAAAAATCTACATATTACATCCATTATCCGAATGCCACAGGTAATGAAGTATTGCATTCGGTTAAAAATTTCGATATCGAGTTTTCACCTTATTTACATGTTTTATGGTCTCCTGACTCCAAAAAGGTGGTTTTTGACAACTGATCAGTGTGTATGCATGCATGTCTGTGTGTAGGAAATCTTCTGACTATCATATCTTCGAAATTAATTAAGATAGAATGACGAAACTTCAAAATGAAGACAGGTCCAGTGTAAAGGTGATTTTTCCAAATTTTGGTGAATAAAACAGCGGTCTATTGAAAATCAGAAGTTGGACCGTAGGTCCGTATTTCAAAAACAGCTCTAACGTTTTTCTTCAAAGTTGATATATAAACACCCTTTTAGATATCCGTTCAATGTATCAGTTGGTTAGTTCAGGGAAATTTATAGACGTCCTATATATATACGTTAATTTTAGGTCTCGGTAAGAACTTTTCTTTAAAAACGTCTCTATGAATTTTCTTGAAACTCGCCATATTAAACTCTTTTAGATTTCATCTCTTTCATAGTTGTTAGTTTCCGGTGAACACATGAGTTTGCCAAGTTTGGTGAAAATTGGCAGTGTGACTGATTGTCGGTATCCCAAAACAGTTCTATCGATTTTATTTAAATTTGCTACATAAACCCCTTTTTAGATGTCATTTGGCATTTACATTAATTGGTTACTACAGGAAAATTGACAGGTATCCTGATTAATTTGGTCAGCTATAGATTTCATAAATGGGTATTACAAAATATGTCTCAAAAGATTTTTTTTTTTAACTCTTTATGTAAACTCCCTTTTATATCTTCACGACTTATGAATCAATTTGCACTTGCAAAAAAAATTGTTAGGTATTCAATTTATTAAATAAATATTATTTCTTCTGATCACACTATATCTAAAACGAATATATAATATGTATAGTAGTGGACAATGTGGAAGTCGTGTGGCTGTTATACGCTAGTTATGACTATTATTATTATTATTATTATTTCTTAATGAATTATTATCATTCCAAAAGTGTTTGAACGAGAATACTTATTACGCATAATAAAAATTAATATTACATAGAATTGTAATTGGCCGTTTTTATTTAAAACTTTATTTAAAATCAGAACTTGAGTAAAATGAGAAATAAAGATACAAAATAGAATACGGGAAACGTAATAAGGAAAAAAGAAATGAAACATTTATTTTCCTTTTATATAGTTTCATTTTGTACAACAAAAATTGTTTTATTAAATTATATGTTACAGATATGGAAAAAAAAAAAAAAAAAAAAGGATGCTGTATGGTATTCTTTCTTCACCCATTTTAAAATGTATTTTAAAATTTATTAATGAAAACTTATAAAAGAACATTTTAGGCATAGTGATTAATTAAACATATAAAACTATTTGAAATTTGTTATAAGAAGAGCTGGGGGCACAAAATCATCAATGAATATCCTAAACGAATGCTTATAGCATAATAAGGAAATAAATGTAGCGTTATCTTACTTTTATATAAGAGTTTTATTTTGGATCTTCCAAAAATAATTAGTATTTTACAGAATAAAATTATTCGCTCTAAAATTGAATTAAAACGAAAAGGTCAGATGGTATTTTCGCTTTATCTATTTTCACAATGCAAGTGTTCTGAATTTCAAAAACGAAAGGGTTTTGTGGTGAAGTCAAGAGGTAAAATAATAATAATAATAATAATAAATTATCAATAACGGGATTAGAATTGAAATGAAATTTATTATTTTTTCTCAAAAATGAATTGTTTCCATTAATAAAAATACTTGAACTAGAATATGTACATAAATATTTATATTAGAAATACTTTTTGTTAGACAATTTTATTCAAATATTTATAATTTAAAAGTTTAATAAAATTTATAAAAGCACACGTCTACACAAAGTGCTTTATAAGCCATAAAAAATACTTAAAATTTAAAAAGAGAAGAGCTTGCAGAACAGAATCTACAATGAAGGTGCTAAATTAATACGTTCAACGTGATAAGAAAATAAATGAAGCTTTTATTTTAATTTTATATAGTTTCATTTTGTTTATATATTATAACCACCGCCACTTTAGAATGTAGGAAAAGAGGGGAAAAAAAGCTGAAAACCCCATAGGAATAGCATGGGAAGATAAGCAAAAAAACTCACAATGTCAAGTGTGTTTAATCCGTTAGTAGTCGCTATAGACAGCGCCACCTATTAAAAATTGCACCCTTTTTATTTGACTGTCACCAATAATTTTAAGAAGTGATGTGACCGACGTTTCTTCGATTTTATTTGCGTTTTATGTATATCGAATGCTACTTCTAAAAATTTTTGGTGGCTATTGAATAAAAAAATCTGGCAACACTAAAAGATGGGCGGCAAATCGACCAACTAGCGACTACTAACGGGTTAAAAAAAAAAAAAAAAAAAAAAAAAAACGGATCACACCGGAAGTAATAAAGGGACAAAATTGACTAGAAAAAGACATTGAACAACGGGAACGGGGGGGCTGGGGCGTTCAATATAACGACCGGGATTAATACGTCTCGCCTAGTATGATAATAGTAAATATTTCATTTTATTCTATATTAATTTCTAAAATGCAAGCGAAATTTTCTTATGGGATTTCATTGATAATTATGCATATTTAAGGGAGTCTGGGTCATCAAATTTTTTTTTTTATTTATTTATTGAGGAATTGCTGCAATTATTTTTTCTGAAATTGAAATTTTTTTGACGATGGAGTTGAGCAAGAAAGAATCTTAAAAAAAAGAAAAAAAATTAAATTTTAATTTAAAAATTTAAATAAAAAATAAAAAATTAAATTTTTTGATAAATTTAAAATTTGTTATGTGTTCTCATGAACTAATGATTCAATTTACAAACTTTTTTCACCTTTACATACAGAAAGGATTTATCTTCAATTTGTCTTCAGTATTTCTTATTATAATAATAATTTTTTTAAATATTAATTTTAATTTGAAAAAAGTTTTTATTTCCTGCATAACTTTTGGATTACCAAAAAAGTTTTGCTCCTCATTAAAAATCCCAAAAAATCTTTTCTGTATATAAGAGTGAAAAAAGTTTGTAAATTGAACCATTAGTTCATGAGATATAACAAATTTTAAATTTATCAAAAAATTTTAATTTTTAAAATTTAATTTATTTTTTTTTTTTTATTTTTTAAGTTTCTTTCTTGCTCAACTTCATCGTCAAAGAAGGTCCAATTTCAGAAAAAATAATTACAGCAATTCATCAATAAATAATAAAAACAAAAATTTGGTGTCTCAGACCCTTAAGTAAAATATTTTTAAAATGTAGCCAATAAAATAAATAAAAAAAACTAATAAAAATTAAGTACACCAGGTGTCCCATAAAGCTGTAGATATTTTAAAAATTCATAAAATTTGAAGAAAATGATATAATTGAATGCGGATTGCGAAAAAAATATTCTCGTGAAGGTTTCTTTTTTTTTCTTTTTTTTTTTTTTTTTTTTCTTTAAGGGGGAGGGGCGAGGGGTAAAGAGGAAAAATAGATAAATTTTTCGTCGATAGAGGATGGTGCACGGTTGCGTAACGAGAAATGTGTAAATCAGAGTCCTATAAATTGCACTATATCCTATAGTTAACGCAGTTTATTTCTTATTTTGCTTCTTACTTGCACATGCATGATGTTTTAATTGCGCGATGCTCTCTTGGTGAAAAAAAGTGTTATTCTTGAAGATGTTTTTCCTCAGGTAAGAACCACTGAATGAAGATACAGTTAGCAGTGTTGTAACTGATTTGCAAACTGTAATTTGGGGTGATGGCGGGCACATAGAATAGGATTTATATGCCAGTAAACATTTACATGCAAATAAATATAGTTTTTCGCGGAAATGTGTGACTTGTTCAAGTACAACGCCCTCTATCGACGAAATTTTTTTTTCTTTCTTTCTTTACCGAAAAAAAAAATCCCCCTTCACGAGAATATTTTTTTCGCAAACCGCGTTCAATTCTACCACTTCCTTCAATTTTTATGAATTTTTGAAATGTCTATGGACTTATGGGACACCCGGTATATTTAAAATAAATAAACAACTACTTATAGACACATTTCACAAACATACACGCAAGTTTTTTTTTTTTTTTTTAATTATTATTATTATTAGAATCACACAATCAACTGATTGGAAGAAAATCATATTTATTGAAATTTTATTTTCCGACTGAGTGAAAATAATGCCTGGACCGGGAGTCGAACCCCGGATCTTTGACTTACAAGGTCAAGGCTCTATAAATTGAACTATCCAGGCCGACAACCGGTCGGCATTACTCACTCAGATAACCTTTAGGCAGAAACATATACACACAAGTACCTGAAATATAATTTAAAGTAATAAAATTCCTTAAATAGCACTCAAATTAATTATAAAGTTTGTATTCTTTAAAATTTAAAGAAAAGTTTTTTTTAATTCCTTGTAGGTAGTACTTTTTTATGAAGCTCAGTGTAAAAAAAAAATATACCGCCTTCCTCTAGAATGAATAAGTAGCCATTTTCTAAATCCCTTAGCTAGAAATACAGATTTCCGAGCTATGCGCATAAGGCACGCCAATAAATTGAATAGACGAAATGATCGAGAATTTCTAGTCTACACATTTCTAGATGGTGAAATAATATTCTGAATATTCGAGAAATTCTCGCTTGATTATCTAGAACTGGGTCATAAACCAAGATTATAGTTGCTGAATCCAGCCTCTTGCGTTTGCATTTATTTGGAGATATTTTCAAATAGGTTTGACCTCGGTAATATAGAAGACAAACTCTCTAGAATTCTAATAGGGGTTTCTAGAACTCGCTTTCAAAGGGGAATAAAATTTGTAAGGATGACATGGAACTATTTTTTCTAGATCCACAATTTAGATTCTAGATTTCAGTCACGGAATTTTTTCTCAGTGTAAAATAAGACGTAAGAGCTTGGAGAACAAAATCAACAATGAAGATTTTTTAATGAACACGTGCAACGTGATAATAAAATAAGTGACGCATTTATCTTTTACTTATATAAGAGTTTCATTTTATTCTTTTAAAATTGTTTAGTATCTTACAAGAGAGATTATTTGTTCCATCTAAACCAAAAACAAGAACATTGGATGGCATTCGTATACTTTATTTATTTTCATACTTTAAGTAATCTGAATTTCAGAAACAAAAGTGCTTTGCTGTAATAACAACAACAAAGAAACTTAAATTACTGTCAGTATCATGATGAGAATTCAAATGAGGATTCGTTTTGTTTTTCAACATGAACTATTTCTACAGCAAAATTATTTAAATTATGAAAGTGGAAATAAATATTGATATTGGAAATAATTTTAATTCGATGTTTCTATTCAAAGATTTAAGATTTATAAATTTGTTTAAAAAAAAAATATATATATATATATAAATATAAGCCTACACCTATTCATAGTACTTTCTTAAATATGCAAAACTAGCTGAATTTTAAATTAGAAGAGTTCAGAGAGAAAAACCAACAATGAAGATACAAAATGAATAAGCACTGAGAGGACTGAAACGTGATAAGAAAATAAATGAAGAATTTATATTCCCTACAGAATGGTATTACAAAATCTACTTGAATTAGAAACAAAAATTTTATATGGTATTCTTTTCTTTATCCATTTTCACACCTAAAGTAACATGTATTTGTAAAAGGAGAGTTTAGGAGAAAATCAACAATAAAGAAACTCAAATTATAGATAAGTAAGTAACATGATGAGAATTGACACGAAAATTTATTTTCTAAAAGATGAAATATTTACACAGAAAACGCATTCAAACGAGAATACTTATATGAGTAATAATATTAGAAAGAATTTTAATTAGTTTTTTTAATTTAATGATATATTATATATAAATTACTTTAAAAGACTATAAAATTACACTTCTGTTAATGCTTTCTTAAACATTCAAACTACCTAAATTTTTAAAAAGAAAAGCTTGGAGTGCAAAATTAACTATAAGATCTTTAAAAAAATGCCTTAAAAGAGATAAAATATTTAAATAAAACACGAAACACATATAAAAGATTTCCTTTTGTTCTTCTAAATTGTTTAACTTTTTAAAGATTGAAATTATTGGTTCTATCTCAATTATAAAAGGGACGAACAAATTATTTTTTGAAAAATCTATTTTCATATCCAAAATACAGAATTTGAAAACAAAAAATTCTGTAAAAAGATAAAAATAAAAAAATTTAAATTAATGACAGAGGCAAGATGACAAAAATATCTGTCATTTTTAAACTCTGAAGTATTATCACAGCAAAAGTGTTTAAACGAGAATACTTAATAAATAAACAAGCATTAGGAAAAAATATATATAATCGTTTTTATTTAATTTAGGAATTTATAAATTACTTTTAAAAAATTATAAAATCAAATTATTCTTCATAAAAAGTACCTGAATTTCAAAATAAGGAAAGCTTGAAGAGATGAATCAACAAATGAAGATCCCAAATGAATGCGGGCAGAGCGTGATAAGAAAATAAATGAAGCATGCCTTCCATATAAAATATTTCGTTTTGTACTTCTAAAATTGTTTCATTCTCGGAGAATATTTGTTCTTACTGAATTATAAACGAGAATGTCAGATGGTATTCTTACTTTATCTATTTTCGCACCCAAACTAACTTTAGTTTTAACAATGAAAGAATTTAAATCAAAGACGAAAACGAAAAATACTAAATTAATGTCAGTAGCAAGATGAGAATTGAAATAAAGATCTGTGTTCTTTTTAAACACGATATACTTCTTCCGCAAAAGTACTTAAATGAGAAATCTTAATGCGTAATTGTCAACTTTTTTATTCGTTCGTAAAGAATAACCACCACAATTTTTAAATATTATTTTCCAATACAAATTACCAGAGATATTTAGTAAAAAAAAAAAAAAAAAAACAGTTAATAAAAAATTGTATTAAAAATTTTTGCAGTAATACATCTTCAGTAAAAATCCGTATATGTTGGCAATTATATTAATGCATAAATAAATATTGGTATTAGAAAGGCTTTTAACTAGTCTTTTTATTTAAGGTTTTATATCTTATACGGGCATTTACCGCAAAAAAATTAATATGTAAGTCTGTACTTTAAATATATGATCCAGTACAAAGTTTGTGCATAGACATGAATACCTTTCTAAGTACAAATGCTGCACTTTGTTTTTAAGTAACATTTAAATTTCATGGTTGTATCGTATTTCATTTTCAAATGTTATGGGTAAATGCCACATCTGATATATCAACGAATAAATCGTAAAATTTATGCGAAGATATGTGAAGTCCATATCACTTTAGATGAGAGTAAAATTTTATATGTTTGTTTTACCTCAATATATGTTTACACTGTTAAAAAATATGTTCTTGAAATGGGAACCTGGTTTTTTTTTTTTTTTTTTTTCCTCTTTTCATGAATCCTGAATGTAATTTTAAATTTAAATTGAATATGTTCTGTTTTCGATTTCAAGTGCCGACATATTTTTAGAATTACATAGTTACATAAATGGCGAATATCATTTTATTTTATGTGTAATAAGTTAAGACCAACGTTACATTCGTTATTAATGCAGGGTATTTTATGTATTTCTTAGAATAATAAAATTTCTATCCAATTTAATGAATTGTTTATCACGCGCTCGGCAGAATAATGCACACCATTAAACCAATCTGTAGCAATGTTGTCTCATAGGCAGTATAATGTAAGATCTTAAGTAGTTATGTTGGCCTCCGGTAGTCGACTAGTTTGATTCTAGATAGTCCGTAGATGTTGTTGTTGGGGGTTTTCTTTGAGACCTATAGTCCGTAGATTTAAAAAAAAAAAAAAAAAAAAAAAAAAAAAAGAAAAGAAAAGAACGGAATGACATTTTCAATCGCAAACAATAGATGATAGCACATGCGCAAGGAATCGGATATTTTTAAAGTTTTTGAGTTGCGCCCAAAAAGGGGAACATGTGAAATCACTTTTAAAAAGTAAAAAAGATATATATATATATATATATATATATATATATATATATATATATATGTGTGTGTATGTATTTGGGGGGGGGGGGGGAGGTGAGACGTATTTAAAACATAAAAGTATCAGTATTTAAAATATAAGTCATTTCAGTTCGAAGCTATTTAGAACACATGATGTCTTTGAAAATAAACGATAGTGTCTCAATAACTTAGAACTCAGATTTAACAATATAGATTAACGTGTGATAGATTTCACAATCCCATTTATTTTGAAGCTTAAATTTAAATTCCCTTGTTATACATAGCATCTGATTTTCTAGACTTTAAAATTATTTTTCTTTCCATTGAGTGCATTTTTATTGAACTAAGAGTTGATAAAAATGTTCTATTGTAATATTTATACATCTTATACAAATCTGAGAGAAAAGGCAACAATAATAAAACTTATCGCAGTCGTATGATAATTACACTGCTTGGCATAAAAATTTCCTCCAAAACCATTTTGGCAAATTCTTATGTAAAATGACCTCCTGATTCCGAATATGACGCCCATTTTGCCCTATCGCCCACCGTTTTTTAGAGACGGCCCCCTATTTTTATCACTTTTCGGTGATTTTGGGGCTATAAATTTGATTTTTAGCGTGGAGAGAGGATTATTTTAACTGTTAAATATTTAAATATCTTCTGAGGGACTACAGAGTTGGAAAATTCTAAAACATGAACATTTGCGGAAAGGGGAAAATTTAGGGGGGATTTGACACTGAAATTATGCATTACATTTCTTTTATTTTTTTTAATCTATTATTAATGTTATTAAATAAGCATTGTATTTTTTTGTTTTTATGTGTTAAATTAATTCGTTTTCATTCTCCAAATTAAATTCATGGTCATAAAATTACCGAACAGCGATAAAAGTTGAGGGAGGGGGTGGTGTTTCTAGAAAACGGTGGGTGACTGAGCAAAATGGAAGTCATAATCGGATTCAGGAGGTCATTTTACATAAGAATCGACAACAATGGTATCAGAGCTCGGAAAAAAAAAAAAAAAAAAAAAAAAATCCAGCGCAGGGTTATTGGAAAGCGATTCAGTGTTATAGTATAATTTTGTTATCTGAGTAGTTTCTTTTCTTTTGAAAATTAAATGATGCATCAATATTAATTAAAGAAAATGTCTGTGTTGAAAATCTGCCGATCTACGTGGCATTGAGATATATTCTGATCATCGAAAAGAAGCAGAATGCATCGAAAATTTGGCCAAAAGTCGAAAATGCAAAGTATGGTTAATTTCCAAACAACCAATCTTTTACTTCTTATTTACATCGAAGAGAAATTAAAAAGGAAAATGTTCTTTCAGAATTTTTTGAAATACTTATTTTGCATTGAGTGATTGAAACACATTTTAACTATATTCAACATTCTTAAAAGATAAAATATAAACATCTTAAGAATAACATTAAACACCTCTATTTTTGAAATTCATGTTAATAACTGAGAATGTTCTTGTTTTAAAAAATCTGTGTTCTCATAATAACTGTAAATTTTAAATAACTTGAATTATAATAGATTAAAAAGGGCTAGGCTTAGCATCCATTATCAAGATTAGAGGGCAGACAAAAAAAAGAAATAAAAGAAATAGTTTATACGATTAAATCTTTGAATAATTTTCTATTCATTTGTAAATTTATTTTTTAATTAATTTGTTAATTTTTTTTCTAAAAAGAATTTTTATATTTTCCTGTTTATTGCTTATCATATGAATTCCAGTTTATTTCCAATCTACATTAGTTAAATTAACTACTTTAATTAAATATTTCTTAATCTTAGAGTAGTTTCAGTTTTTTTTTTTTTTAACTCTTTATATTGATCCATTATTATATAACAGATTTATCTTAAAAAAAATTGTAAGGGATAATATTTAATTTTATAAAACTAATAATGTAGAATTCTTAATAGAATAAATAATGTAGAAGTGAAACTATTCTGAATTTAAATTATTTGTAAAATATCGAAACTTACATTTTATGCAAAATTTTCATAAAAAGATAATGAAACATGAAAATATTGTAGACAGTAGATGATGCAGAAGATAATAATGATTTATATTGAACATTAAAATTATATGATATTAATATAAATATGATGTTACAGGAAAAAATATTTTAAATAAATGATTTATCCCTTTTTCAAGTGTATTGAATTTTATGATTCTATAAAGGTATTTTATTATAAAATATGCATATATTTTTTAAATATTAAAATGTCTTTAATTCTATTTTCATGACGATATTTTATTTGAAAACATTGGATTTATCTAACATGGTGTAAATGTGGTATTATTATTTTTCTTATTATTTAACATATAATAATAATAATAATAATAATAATAATAATAATAATATATTTTTTTAAATTCTAAATTACAGCAGTGTTTTACAATTTCTATCCCTCATACACATGTTAGAACATTAAAGTGATTTTAATATATTTCTTTTATAAATTATATTTAACTATTTGTAAATTATTATTTGCTAATAATTCTTATGAAACTCAAAATTTCCGCATTTTTAAGATAAAATATTATGTTAGAGTAAAAACTTTATTCTTAATTATTTTAAATATTCTTTGTTTGGTTAAAAAGCTTATGGTTTGCTTTGAGGTAAGGAATAATTGAAAATAATATATGTATATATTTCATCAAAACTAATAATTTTGATCAAACCGTGATGAAATGCAATGGCTTGCAACGGGCTCTTCCCACCTGATGTCAGAGGTCACGTGATAGAGGAAAAACAAATAGCAGACGAAGTCTTGTTTATCTATAGCGATTGCTGAAATAAGATATTTTCTATTCTTATTTTTGATCAATCGTATTTAATCTGTGTTATTTTTTTTATACATCATCATTTTTAATCCATTTTATATCATTATTCATCATCTTTTGTTTGCTGTGTACATTCACAATCATCATTCAGTTTATATTTGTTATTGATGTTCATGAAGAACATGTTAAATACTCTGATTTTTGGTACTTAAACCAGTGACAGTGCAATATCGTAGTGCTTAAATCCATTTAGACCAGTAACTAAGTTAATTAACTTGTTGTAACACCTTTTTGCAATTAAATTAAATGAAAACATTTTAAAATTCAAATTATAATCCAAAAACATTCCAGAAGAACAAGCTATTATTTATTGCTAGATCACTTAATGTAACAGTTACACTAGAACATCCAAAATCGATTCTTACAGTTGAAAATAAATAAACACATAAAGTGTTTTTAAAAAATTGTTAAATTTACAAATACAACTATTCTACTGTTTACAAATGCACAATATTACTTTTATTTTATTTTATATTAAATATTAACATTTTTGTTCTTAAGAACAATATTTAATTGAATTCGATTCTCAGAATTCGATTGTTCGTTTTCCTTTATCACATGACTGAGCAGACGAAACTGGGAAGAGTCCATTGTTTTTGGTCGAAATAATGAATCATGGCATTTCATCACATAAAAAAAGGTTAGGTACGAGTGCTGCGTAAAATGCGATATGCATACATTCTATTTAAACGTTTTTTCGAAATATTTAATTTCAAAATATAGTTTATTCTAAACTAAAAATAACTTAATTATTTATTAAAATTAATTTAATTTTTCATTAAATTATGTAGTATAATAATAAATTATCAATCATTCTACATGTTCAATTTGTAGATGAAATATTTTCAACACCTTTTAAAACAATTATGCAATTTTAAATAGCTCTGATTGAGTAATAAATTATCTTAAAACAAAAGGAAGCACTTTCAAAGGAAATAATAAAGAATTTTATAAAATAATCATAAAATAAAATTTATATCAATAATTATTCAATACAGCTTATTTTATACAGTCTGATAGTCAAAAATATGAAAGTTGAAGCGCAAAGAAAATTCAACCTTTATTTCGTTGATGCACACGATAAAATATTATATATTTTTAAATGCAATATCTGAACAAATGCATAAATTTTTCAAATATCTATTTTCGTACACGTATCAGCATGTATTTTCATTTATTGTATTGAATTTATGAAAAAGAACTTTTTAGATAATTCTATATCGATTTTTATGTTTCACTAAAATTATACTGCTGTTAAAAGTTAAACTGAAATTTGAATAAAAAATATGGAGTGGCTCCACTCGACTTTCCGAACCTTAAATAATTAACGATTGTATAAATAAATTAAAGTAAGACAAGACATTAAATAAATAAAAGTGAAAATTATAATAGGATGTTTGAGTATTTTTCTCCATTGTTTAATTTTACGCTATTGCACTTCAAATAATTTGAGCCCATAGATCATAATGTAAAGAATTTTTCGTTGTGTCCCTGTAAAAATCTATAAATGCTAGATTCACCAAAATCAATACAGTTTGTGCAACAATGACTTATATCAAGTGTATAAATTTTCAGCTCAGACGAATAAGGTGTTTAGACGCTATCGCACTTTAAATAATTTGGTCCCATACACCTTAATGATAATTTTTTTTTTTTTTTTTTTTTTTTTTTATGTTCTTGTAAAAAACTATGAAAGCTAGATTCACCAAAATTTATACAGTTCATGCAACAGTGACTTATAATATGTGTATAAATTTTCAGCAAAGACGATTGAGGCGTTCAGACGCTATCGCGTTTTAAAGAATTCGGTCCCATAAACCATAATGTAAAGAATTTTTCTTTGTGTCACTGTAAAAAAAACTATAAGTCCCAGATTTACCAAAATCAATAAAATCAATAAGATTCGTGTTATGATGACCTATTACAATACTTTCCTTACACATGTATGTTCGGAAAGTAAAAAGGGGATAGGTATTAACTGAACTATATTTTTTCATTTTAATTTTTTACCTGTTATTTCACTTGTATAATTAAATTATTTCAGTATATACTGCTATTAATATTACTCGTGTTATTACATATTAATAAATTGAATAACATATTAATAAAAGTAACAGTTCTACAGTAAAAAATAAATAAAATACCTGAATATTAACTTTCCATCTCATATTATACATACCCAAATCGCTCTCTTCGTCCCAGTCACACAAAGTTTTTCTTGGTTTTCTCCAAAACTCGCTTAAATATAAGCTAATATCTTTTTTAAAAACACTCACGGAGGACATACCCCGATGTTTAAGTCCGTCGGGTAGAAAATTGGCCTTAGCCAATATATTACTTCAAAAGACTGTTTAAAAGAGCAGATTTATTTGTTTTGTTTATTTTATTTTTATGTTTGTATTCGTGTGTGCACTTCTTTTTAACAACTCGAAGGACCATGAATGTGCATTTGTTTACCACTATTTGGTGTATCTACTCGAAAAAAATTTTTAATTTTAATTATAAAATGCAGGTTCGGAAGGTTACCATTTTAAAACATTTAATCACAATTAGGTAATCGATGATCAGAATGAAAATGAAAGCTGTATTTGGAAAACATAGTCTACTAACAAGGAAACCTTCAAAAGTATTGAAGGTATATCAAAAGTATAAACCGTCTTCAAAAAATATTGAAAAAAAAAAAAAATGTGATTCTACTCTTCATATAACACCAGAAAGTGAAAAAATTATCGGCTGAAATGAATTACAGCGACCACAAAAAATTATCAAAATTAAGCACTTTTGGCGATTTAGTGCTGTTAGGCGATAAGTTCGCTAGCACCGAGATAACCATGTACGAACAGAACCGTGTTTTGCTTCTCCGCCAAGTACTCAAAATCAATCGCCTAACAGTGTAAAATCGCCAAATAGGCTTAATTTTGATAATTTTTTTGTGATCGCTGTAATGCATTTCAGCCGATAATTTTTTCACTTTCAGTCTTTGATGAAGAGTAGAATCACACATATATATATTTTTTTCTATATTTTTTGAAGACGACACCTTTTAAATGTTTTCTTGTAAGATCTTTCAAAGGATTAGTCAATAATATTTTTTTTTTTATTTTAAATTTTTAACACTATATTATTCTTTAACAATTTATAATATAGGGTTGTTCAATATTGACTTTTATAAATTCTTATGGAAAATAAGTAGATAAATAAATAAATAACAAATAATTCTACGATGTACTTAAATAAAAAGACTTTTGTATTAATCTATTAATCACCAGTAGTTAATCTTTTTATTCGCTATAATTATACATTCAAAATGAGAAAAATTGCATCCCCCTTGTTATGTGAATACATATTCGGAATTAAAATATACAATTAAATTTGTGGACTTTAAAATAAAAATATATTATATTTTCTATTAATATATTTATAAAGATCCCTTAAGAAACACATTTCATGCGACTGTTTAAAAAACATTTGAACTTTCTGTATGTGGAAGGATTTCCTATATATGAATATTTTTATATATGAAATCAATTTTGCCACAAGAATGTTAGTTAGGTTTTGGACTTTAAATTTCTAAAACTCTACGTAATTTAATGGATATATAAATGTATATATAGTTATACATATTTATTTTTATTTGCATAAATATATAGTATATAATACTACAGGAATTCAACTTCTGCTTAAGCTTCACAGGATACTGTAAATTGAAGTGTCACATTATCACAATGTGACTATAATAAGATATACTTGTGTGTGTATATATATCTGTAAATTTAATTGTATTCAGCCTCGTGGCTGTTGTGGTGTGTTCTTGCAGTTGTAGAGTAAATAATAATTTTTGTTTTATTATTTATTCTTAAAATTAAATTTATTTATTAAGTAATAAGGATGATTTTAGGTATGAAAGTTTGTTTATCACTTGGTTTTTGCTCTTTCTCTTTGAGATTTAAATAATTTTCATGTCTTATAGGGGATATTGGGCATAGAGTGCTGTAAAATTTTAGCAAATCGCACACAGAACGACAGAAATATTACATAATTTGCATGCAACATTCATTCTGTGCCCATGAAAAGAGTAATGATGTTGCATGTTTTAATATCAGGATGCTTAAGTTTCAGTAATCTTTATTCATGTTTTTTTCTACTGCTTCTTGTAATACTTAGTTTCATCTACTGAAACGTTTGAAACGATTTTTAGTATATATATATACACTGTGTAAAAAAATTAGAAGGGCAGTAGATATTTTTAGAAAAAAGTGAATCTTTTATTTTTAATGAAATTAATTTTATGTGTAACATTTTAAAGATCATTTAACAAGAAAATATCAGTGTCATTATCATAATTTTCAAAAATAAATTGTTAAGGACAACAAAAATAGTTTCTACGTTTTTAAACATTGTAAAAAAAGTAGAAGGACAGTATTACAAAATATAAGCTATATTCGTGAGTAATACTCTTCCCAATAGCCCTTTTGACTTCGAATACTATATTTGGCAGTGAATCATACAAAGATTGGATTCCTGTTTGGCAAAATTTAGCCTATGATCTATTCAAAGCTTCTCGAAGTTCAGTAAGGAATTCAAAAATTTTTCTACCAGCATATACTTGACGAACAAGCATTGACCAGATGTTTTCCATGTTGTTAAGATCAGGGCGTTTAGCTGACTTTGCTAAAACCAGTACATTATTTGCAGAGAACCAATTTTTAACTCCACTGTTGGTGTGAATTGAGGCTTCATCTTGTTGAAACATCCACTCTTCTCCTCCTAATTTAGAGCCATAAGGAAGAAGCTCATAATTCAGCACTTCAATATAGTCTGTAAATTCTGCCTACCACTGAAAAAGACCAGACTTGTTCTTCTCCCATATCCAATTGCTTAAAAATCCATCATCCCCCCCCCCCTCCCATTTGTCGAGTTGGATAAAATTCTTCTGCAATACTCAGATAATGCCAGTGTTATTGGCAACCATCTAAATCGTCTAAGTTAAACTTCTTCTCGTCTCAAAATATTATAGAAGTCCCATGTGAGGTCCATGACATGTTTTCCTTGTCCCATGATAAACGGTAATCAATCTGTGTTTTTTTCCACTTTGGATGATGCTTCTGCTTTTTGAAAATCAATTATTTGGATTTTGTTATGTAGTTATAAACTGTTTTTCTTGACACATGAGTAAGTCCTGAATGATTCTGGAACTTTGCGACACTTCTACTGCTCTTTTTAAGCTCACGAGCAAGTTTTCTTCTGTCATAAGGAGTACATTTTTAAGGCCTACCAGTCTTCTTTCTTTTCCTATTTCTATCCGGCTTTCTAATAAAGTTAGAAACTAATTGGGTAGGACGTGCAGTATGCGAATAATCTGTCTAACACCTTTACTATTAATTTTATATGTAACAATTTGCCCCTATTGGAAATAATTTAAAGTTATTCTTCTAGGAAGCCTGAAAAGAAAATAACAATGCAATTTTTAACAAAATACGTTTTCCTCAACAAAAGTAGCTAAAGAAAATTCAATATTTACCTTTTTATTCGTGAAGAATCCGCCAAATAACAAATTTTGGTAAGTGTCCTTCTAATTTTTTTACACTCACGAAATCATGAATATTAGTTTTTCTACAATACATAAATTAGCATTAGTAGTAGAGATTTTATTTTTACGTAATATTAAAGAAAACTTTGTTAAACAAAATCTGTATAAAAATCTAATAGCCAGGATAAAAATATGGAAAATAATTTACAAAAATCGACTGTCCTTCTACTTTTTTTACACAGTGTATAAACGATTGATACTAAAACAATGAAAATGCATAATAAAATATTTCGGGTTACTTGAACCAAAATTCTGCGTCAATTTGCTAGCTATAAAAGATGGTGTAGAATTTTACAAGATTATTTTGTTAACAACACCATGTGAAAGCACCAAAATTTAATTAAAACTGTGCACCATCTTTATAACCAGTTTGTTGACACGGAATTTTGATGTAAAGTAATTCTCAATTTTTTTTTTAATGCAGCTTTCTGAAGTATGTAAATTTTACAGCGATTTATGTAAATTGCTAATTCCACATTCACATTATAGAGTCCATACAGCCTACCTTATGAAAACTTCTGAACGTCTGTTTAGCATTGAACTATCAAGTATTAATTATTTTTGTAATGAACAAAATGAAATCCAATATTGCAAAAGTATTTTCTTAATGTTGCTCTTCCATTTTACGAAGGCAAATTCCTTGATTTACACAAAACATGAGTATTTATATTATCTTGTTTTCTTGCTTTGCTAATTGTTCATATTGAAATTCCTGCATATTTTGAAACATTAATTTCCTTAATTTTAATAAAAAGAAATAATAAAAATAAAAATAATTTTTCATTGAAATAATTGCAATACAAGCTATCCCTGCACCAGGTTCCCAACTTTTAGGAAGGGTACACCTAAAGGAGTAGGAGACAATTAGGACATATGGAGTTGGTCGTCGCAAGCGCCGTGGCCAGTTCAACCAACATACTTTCCTGAATTGGTTACTTCTTCTGTGGTAAATGAAGTTTCTTGTGCACAAACGCCTAGGATTTTCGAAAATGCTTAGCAATCCATGTGCCAAAGAAGTAAGGTAAGGTGTTTCAGAAGTCGTTTAAGAAAATATGAACGCTTAATTTGACTTGTTACGACTATTTCTGTTCCGCATGCAAAATTTAGAAAGGTAAATTTATTAAGAAGTCCCATATTTTCTGAGAAGATATCATTATATTGTAGTTTTTATTATTTACGATACCGCATACTTATGTCAGTTCTACTCCGTCTTGCCTATGTGGTTTCGATTCGTCAAAGTATACGCCATCACTCTTAGAAATTATGTGGCATGGTTTTGGGACACCCTGCATACAGAAATTTAATTTATAAGTGATTGAAAAAAAAATGCTTTTATTCCAAAATGTACGAAAAACAAATTTAAACTGGATTTGGGAGGCGGGGATGGAGGGGGGCTAGCGCTCTTCTCCTGAATTTCAGTACTGTTTAAACATACATTGCCATACATGCAAGTTATACATGTACACAACATTTCAACTTAATCGGATGATAGGAAGTGGAGTGAAAATCGGAATGAAATATTTAACTGAAGTTTGAGTACGAGGGGTTCCCAAGCCCCATTCAAAATATCCGTTTCTGCGTGAGCTTGTATTTTCCTCGGAGTGATATGCAAAATTTCAATTCAGTCGGATGATAGAAAATGACTTAAACTTCGCTTGCAAGTTTTCACCCTGACAGACAAGAAAAAGAAGTCAAATAAAGGCATATAAAAGTAAAATGTATTCGTATGTTTCCTTTACTAATTTCTAAAATTCTTATACATATACGCACTTATACATGAATGTTGCAAAAATGTAAACTTAACTTAATCACTTCTCTTCCTTAATTTTCAAGTAAAGAATTAAACACCGGTGATTAGAAAGATCGTATAGTTGTGAGCATTGCAATGGAAAATACGAAGATAAATACAATTAAAACGTATAACAAAATAAAAAAATACCTAAATGCGAGTGTTGAAAAATAAAACTTTGCAAACACCATAAAATGAAATTTATTGCATTTATAGTGATTGTGGACAAAGATATTAACCTCTGTAAGCACAAATAACTAAAATATTACATGAAAACTAAAATATTATATGAAAATTAAACGGTTTCAAAAATATTATTTTTAAAGTGTATTTCTTGAATTTTTTAAAAAGATATTTTTTTTTATGTATCTAACATATCCCTTAGATTTTAATGATAAAATATGTAAACTTAAAATACAATCGATAGTATAAAGTATATATTCTTCTTATCTAACACTACATTTTAAAGTGAAACTTAAGTGTTTTTAAAATTTATAAACATAAAAAATATTCTGCGTTTCAAAATAAAGCAGCTTTAAAAGAAAATCAACAACGTAAATCTTAAATGGACGTCAGTAACGGGATTAGAATATAAATGAGGCAACTATTTTCTTTTCCATGCCTGTGGGTTACTTTCGTTCTTTTCATTTTACTTTAATTTAATCCCATGTTAGGACTGATAAAAAATATTTAGTTTCAAAATTAATTGCGTTATGTGCTAATATCTCTGTAGAAATTTATTCTTATAATTAATTAAAACTATTAAATATTTTATCTAAAAAAATTTAGGAATCTTCTTTTATATATATATATATATATATATATATATATATATATATATATATAATTTGTCAAAATCTAGCGCAACTTCGTAAAATTTATTAAATCTGCTTTAAAAATTATAATAATAAAAGAAATCTTCCCATTTTTTAGCCGTTATATATAAAAGCAGTAAAGGTGAATAACGTGAACATAAGGTTTCATTTAAAACAAGTTCGTGGACGAAGATTACATTATTGCTCGTATTCTAAAAGTGTATTTAAGTTTGTGCATCTTCCGCTCATAATTTATCAATAATCAAGATATCAAACTTTACGTTCATCACATTTCTCTCAATGCACAAAACGAAAGAAAAATGAATAAAATTTCGGCTAGCATTGGAATTCATATACAAAATTATCATGCTCTGGTCATCAAAAAACTTTATTCTACACTCTTCTATACAACAGCGCCACTTACCGGTTTACATGTACAAAAACTTAATCAACTTAATTTCCCAAAATTAGCATTTTATATATGCAATTTGCGGCAATTATTTCCAATAGAGGATAAATTATAGCCACCTTGATTATCATAGAATGTAATAACAGTGCCACTTTTCGATTGATATCCACCCAAATTGAATAAGCTTAATTTTTCATAACGTCTATCTCACATACCTATTTTGGTGTATTTATTTATCATAGAAGCTGAAATAAGGCCCTTCCCGTACACAGAAAATATTGCAACAAGATGCGCACAGATTTTAATAATATAGATAGCAGTCCTAGTTGTAAATAGAGATGGGATAAACAGTTACTTTTCAGCAAAAATTTGTTTCATTCCACACTACGTTTGATAATAGGTTCTAATAACAATTTATTTTTATAACCTATTATTGCTAGGTTGATATGTGACTAATATTAGTTCTAATCATTCTGGGATATGCAATGTACACTCGTGTTGTGGGCAGTGGATAGAATTCGTGTTTTGGAGTGTCTATATTTTGGAACAGCAATCTTCATTTTATTTAATAGCATAATTTCTTCAATTAAATAAAAAATGTTATTACAAGATAGTAGCAGAGTTAAAAAAAAAAAAAAAAAAATCGCATATGAACACTTGTGCCAAATGAGTAAGCAGAAGAATCTGTTGAACACAAAATATCTTTTATTAAAAGGGTCAATTCGACAACAGTAAACGCATTTGATTCATCAAACCAATCTAGATATCAATTTTTACTAAATTGCTGCAAATCATTCACGATATATCATACCACAAGATAAAAACTAGTATATTGTAGCCAACATAAAACTTTCTTATGCATCATATTAAATATGCAAGTGCCTCATACAATTTAACATGCACAAAAGTTTAAATTAGCTTCTCAGAATAAATATTTTTATGTATGGAGTTTGATGCATTTTAATCAACAGTAAAAGCAGTGCCACTTGACGGCCGATATACACCCAAACTAAATAAGCATTCATTTTCATAATGTTTATCTCACATATCAATTTATATGACATATAAGTTGAGATTTGGTCTTCCTTTTCACGGGATGAACTGCAGCACAGAAGCGCCATCTATCGGCCTAGCTGCACTCAAATTGAATCACATATTGTTTTATAATGGCTATCTTATATACCAATTTTTGTATATACCAAAATTATATACAATAGATTTTGATAGCCTTTCAGTTCACAGGAAAATTTGTAGCATAGCAAACCCCCTATCGACCCTAACCCCCCCTATCGACCGATATGCACTTAAATTAAATCAACATAGTATTTCATAATGGACCTTTCATATACCTAGTTTTGTGCAATTTTGTACAATAAAATCTGATATTTAACCTTTCTGTTCACAGGAAAAAGGGCAGCATAGCAGCGCCACCTATTGGCAGATACGCACCAAAATTGAATCAGTATAAAATTTCATAATGACACTCTCACCTATCAAATTTTGTTCGATTATACAAAACAGAACCTGAGATAAAGCCTTACATTAAATGGGAGAAGTCGTAGTATAGCAGCGCCAAATGTGGCCCAGTTAGCACCAAAATTTGGTAGGCACTAATTTATGTCATGGTGAAACTGCATACAAATTTATATGTAATTATGAGCGGTAGTTCTCGAAATTCAGTTGAAACAAAATTCTTTCTCTCTCACACACAGACAGACGGACATATTCTAAAAATGATCAGATCGTGTACTTAACCTGTCAAACCGTGTAAATCGATCAAAAATCGCAAGTCAAAAACTTTTATGAGCTAATACTTTCTTCTACTGATTAAAGAAGGAAGTAATAAAATTTTGTTTTGAGAACTTCATAGTCGACCAAATTAATCTTTATAATAAAGATTTTGTTAATCAATATAAATATATTTATTATTCAACAATTATTTTCAGTGTGTGATTTATGTAAAATTAAAATCAATGAAATGAATCTTTAAAACAGATTTTTTATTTATACATAAATATTTTATGTGTGTACTATATCATAAATTGAAATTAAGTTATAAATAATGTAAACAATATTCTTGAATCATTTGTTTTCCATTAATTAAAAGATTACATTATCATTTATTAATTGAAACAACACTCGCTTTTTATATTTCCGGGAAGATTAAATGAAACAGATACTCTCCGAAAATATTGCATAAAAATGGAATTCCTTATGTTAAAAAAAAAAAAAAAAGATAGTATTAGTGCTCACTCGCTGTATATTCCTAGCCTTAATGTTAGAAAACGTAACTTACATTTTGAACAAGTATCAATACTGCTTAAGCCTAGAGCTCTATTATAAAACTCTCTTCTGAAGAAAATATCTGAGAGTTTAAAACTTTTTTCCATGCAATTGAAAGAAAAAAAATATATATATCTCTCTTAGAATATCTATTTTTTTTTTTTTTTTTAATCGAAAAAGAACTATCTTTTGAATTTAATAATAAATGCAAAATTTAACTAAAATTATTGCCAATCTGTAACTGGGATATGTATTTATAATTCAGCTATTTGAACGAAAATTTTCATAAGAATCATTAATTAATAAGATATTAATTTTAAATTTCTTAAAAGAAAATTATGTTTGCATATATTTATCTACATAAAAGTAAAATTATTTAGTCTGTGAGGTTTGCGTTGCCACAGACCCCATCTTAAACTTAATTAACTAAGCAGTAATAGCACGAGACTCAATTAAAATACAAATAACGTTTTATTTAGAACTTAAGATCAAGGAGGATAACTGGACCAAACTCAATATCAAATTTTAAGTAACTTAAGAAAAATCGCTTCGATAAATAACTTAGATAAATGCAGAACGAATCTCACCCAGCGAAGATACCGTAGTAGGTCGAAGACTGCTCTCGATGAACCACAGCACTTCTCAAACTAGACAAAGGTGGTAGGATTCCCTGCTCCACCAATTTCTCCCCTCTAATTCAACTCTTTCACCAACACCACAATATTCGCCAAACTAAGAATCTAAATCACTAAATGCTCGCCTAAGAACTATTCTCTTCTACATAACACAAACACCAAAGATACCTTCATATTTATCCTTAATCTCAATCAACTCCAATTTCTTCACTTAACAAAACTTTAAAGCCTCTTCGTATTCACTCACACTCCACAACTTAATTCCTCCGTTGCAGCGGTATGTTGACGCAAAACTATTCCAACATAAAACATCACCGACCACTGGCGTCGAAGCATTTTAACTCTCCCATCTCTTGCGACGCTGGATCCAGCTTAATTAAAAGGAAAAAAAAAACCTGTGGTAACCTACCACAGTGTCAACCTTAGAAATCTTATAAAGAAATGTTCCGAAAAAACGCTATTCCTTATATTTTTTAAATTAAAAACGTTTATTTTTCATAGTATTTTTGCTCATTTGCCTTATATTTTCCTGCCTTAACCCTTTGCCGGTCCTATTTATTTGCACCCCTCTGGTCAGTGGTGCCAAATTCAGTGACTTGTTTATTCAATATCCATCAGTAAATTTTAACTGTAACGGTTGCCTAATCGCTTCGAAGGTTATTCGGCTATATTCTACATCAAATATCACTTCTCAAAATTATTGGTGATACTTGAATAAAAGAGTTACTAAAATTGGCAACAGTGTTTAGAGCGCATAAGAGCATTAGGGCCGGCAAAGGGTTAATTTAGAAAACGTAACAAACAATTTGAACAAGTACAATGAATTTCTTAAACCTGGAGCTCTAACGATCTTGCTGAATAGAAAATAAAATCTTTCTAATTGACTAGATTTGGATAGATGGGTCTTATAAAAATTTAAAAAGCGTAACTCTTCGAAAATAAACGGACGGAGGTTTTCCTTAACTTTCTCATTTTTCATACTCTAATTTGAACATTTCTCAACTTACATTGCCCCCTTATCGCTAATAAGTAAAGAATTAAACCGCGTTTCAACGTTTTTGGGGCATCCTATTTTTATCCGAGACATTTAAATAATATATTTGATATATATTAATAACAAGTAAAATAAAAGAAAGATTTTTAAAGTCAATTCCTACTTACAAACACTACCAAAAAAGTTTTTTTTTTTTTTTTTTTTTTTTTTTTTTATAATTTTGAATTAGGATATAAAAAGCGCGCGTGCAAAATGAAATAAAAAAATTATACGCAAAAAAAAACTTTTTATATACCACGTTTTAAATTTTCTGATGAATCATAGAGCTCTTATCAATCTGCATAAGATTTTTAAAGTGATAATAACGTCAATTTTTGTGAGATGCATAATTTAATTTTTTATAATTTTTTAATGTTCACGTTTTAAATGTATTTATTTTTATGTCGAAATAAAATAAACTCGTAATTTTTTTTTCTTTGGCAACAATTAAATTATAGCTAATATTTTAATGACTATTTTAACGCTATTAGGATGTTATTATTTTCATATTTTAATTAATTATAAGAAAACTAATAAAAAATTCGAAAATCGGACCTCGAAGTATTGTGTTGTCACCGTGTTCTGAGCAATCCTGAAAGTTTCAAATTTCTAGCTAGTCGGGAAGTTAGTTAAAAATCAGTTGCAAGATTTGTACAAGATATATATAGGGAGAGTGTGAACTAATAGTAGGAAGTGAATTAAGTTTGAATTGTATAGGGTTTATTATTATTATTATTATTATTATTATTATTATTATTATTATTATTATTCTATTGGTATAAATACAAATTTAAGATAAAAATCATTAAAAAGCAAAGTATATTTTTTGCTTTTATTTATCAAGGGTAAAATAATATTTCTTAAATTATATATATAAAGCTAATTTTATTACATCATCAAACAATAAACGCCAGGTATACGCTTTATCGAAACATGTTTCATAAAAAGCAAAATGTTTATTAAATAAAAAAAAAGGGGAGGAAAAATTTCAAATTTCAAACAGGAAGGTATGTTTACTGACACATCCCTGGAAACGTCTCTTCAAGACAATGAATTTGATATAAATAGTTTTGCTCTACGACGATCATTAAAGGAGATACATGAGTTTTTAGACTTTTGATATGTGGATTTTATACTTATGTATGCCCTTTAATAATCACTGCAAGACAAAACTATTTATATCAAATTCATTGTCTTAAAGAGACGTTTCCAGGACGTATCACAAGACATACCTTCCTAGTTGAAATTTTAAAATTATTCTCCCTAGCAACCCCCCCCCCCCCCCCCCCAACCTTCCGGGTCCAACCTTTTTCTCCAAAAGAGGAGCCTCTCGAATTCATTAAATACATGTTTCGCCATTTTTCAAAATTAATTCCCTCCTAACTCATTTTCGAGTTAGGAGGTGGGGGGGGGGGGGGGGTAAGGTGCTCTTGGAACACCCTGTATATTATAGCTGAATTTCTTAAATAAAATACTTGATAAAAATTGAAATTTAATAAATTGTACATTTTTGAAACAGAACTGTATGCGTTTATTTAAATATATTAAGATTGGTTTTTTGGTTGGGTTTAGCGTCGCACTAGGATTGCGCAATGAGTAACTGGTGATGGTCTGGGGCGCACCCCTAAGGATGTTCCGGAGACATGCCATCACAATTTTGATCCTCCACGGAGGGGATGGCTCCTCCGCTTCGGTGACCCCCAGAGGTATAATTTAGATGGGAACATGAAGATCATTGTGGTCACGACGGATTTTATGTGCACCAGCCACTATTAGAGCGCTTTCACACTTGCCGACACGACACCGATAAATCGTATCCGATTGTCGCTATCCCACATCCGTGCAGGCGAAATACAATGCTATATACTACGTGCTTTCACACCCTCCGATTTGAGGACGTTTTTGTCGTCCCGATAAGCCGATGCCGTTTGGCTGTCGTCGAGCAACCACGCTCCCTATAAAATCGTTCCGACAATTTTCTCTCATTCTCCGCCATGTTGTTTTTTTAAACAACGTGAGAGTTTTTATGTCTTCAGTATTTATTGAAGAAAAGATATTTCAGTGCTATGAGTGTATATTAAATAAACATGTTGATGGAATTGATTAAAGAAAAAGAAGGATAACTAAAAGATATGTTACTGGAGTTAAATTATGGAAGCAGATTGTCAAGTTTTGAGATGACGAATTCGGAAAGTGAAATTTCCTCGGAAGTGGAAAAGAACAGGTAATAATATTATTAGGAATTTCTTTGTTGGAGTATAAATTAAAAAAGTGTATAATATAACATGGTATTAATGAAAACTGTAAATTTTATGTGCATTATATACAGTGCTTAATAGATTGTGAGTTACCGACATAAAAAATAACTGCGCTCATTTATTTCCAAATAAATACACGTGCTGTCTTATAACTTTGATAAACAAATGGAATTTTATTAAACGGTTTAATAAACGCTCTTTTACTCTAATTTTCTAGATAACTATTACATACTATTTTTCTAGATACTCTATTTATAAATGTTGAAGTTTAAAACTAAATTAAGACTCTTATTTTTTGTATATTTGTACCCAATGTTAATAATGTAGATGGTTAAATTTTGGTTAAGTTAAATTTCTGAACAGATTTTCTTCAATTATTACTTTCTTCACGTATATTTTGAAATCCTCGTCCCCTTTTATTTCCCTCAAATAAGTACCTTAATTATTTTGTTTTGTGTGTTGTTATCTTTTGCAGTGACAGAATTATACACCTAGTAATCTATATCTATTATATATGTAATGTTTTCAAATATATAAAAATACAAATAATAAATAATTCAAATATTTGACCATTCAAGCAATTTTTATTGATATCATGCATATTTAAATAATATCATTAATTCAAGAATATGCTTCGTTTTATTTTGTAATTGACCTGATTTTAACACTGCATATAATGCTCACAAAATCTATAGTTTTAATTAATACTCTATTATATTTTATACTTTTGATTTATACTCTATAAAGAAATTTTTAAAAATATTATTACATGTTCTTTTTCACTACTATATAAATTTTATTTTTAAGTTTATCATCTCAAAACTTGAAAATCTCTTCCCTTCATTCATCTTCAATCATTATTAAAAAAAAAAAAAAATACATTCAGAAAGAGATAGCTTGCATAAAATTTTTAGAAACTTTTTCTATTTAAAAAAAAAACATAACCACACTTTACAAAATTATATATATATATAACATATATATATATACACACATATACATATATAAAATAAAATAGGGTTACCACATGTAAATTATATTTTTATCCTTTGGTTTGTCATAAAAATAATAAAGTCACTTTTTGTACTATTTTTGACAGTTTTAATTTGCTATCTATTGAAGTTCTTCTAAAAAAATATATAAACATACAGGAAAAGATGAAGTAACTAAAAATGTTAATATCTTATTACTGATCAATAATTATGAGCAATGATTTACAAGTAAACTCCTTCCAAATATTTTTAATGAGGGGGGGGATTGATTTTTCACCAGTTATAATTTTACAGCTTCTTCTTATTATTATTATTCATAAAAGTAATAAAATGATTGAATACTAATTAAAGTGTTATCCATTCCATTGAAAGGTTTTGAAGCCACAGCTGATAAATGTTTACTCGTATCTCCTCTAAGGAATCTCTAATTATGGGATACTACTAATAAAAAAGGGCAATTTTTTTAAATATTAAAATTTCCATATCTAAGGAAAATTCTTCTATTATCTGAAGAAGATAGTTTTAGAAACTTTTCCACTTTAAAAAAAGCTAGTCATTTTTTAAAGAATTCAGATTTGAGATAACGAATGAAGCAGATTTATATTAATCTCTTTGATGGGTGTCACTTAAACAACAGGAGGGGGGGGGGAGATAAAGGTTATTGAAAGTGCTAAAAGTATGAGATCATTTGTGAGAATTGTATGTATAATTAAAGAGTAATTGAGAATTGTATGTATAATAGACATTGGGCATAAATCTACTGAAATTCAAAGTTGCAGTGAAATACAAGAAAGTGAGGGGGGGGGGGGGGGTTACAAGTAAATGCAAGATTTATCTGAAAATGAGAATTTACAATTTTCAGAAGAGGTGAAATTTTAATTGATTAATCTTTTTTTTTTTTTTTTTTTTTTTTTTTTTTGCTAGTTTTGTTAGCCGGTTTTAGTATTTTACCCATTTTATCAATGCTACATTAAAAGTTTATTTGGAAATCATTACTTTGGAGAAGAAAAGAAAAAAGATTGAAAGAGAGAGAGAGAAAAAAAAAAGGATTTTTACCAACTGTTTGTTTCAAATAAAATAAGTTTTTCTAAAGTTGTTATTCTATAACATGTGTCTATTTTTGGTAAGCATACTTAAAAGTACTTAAATTATTATATTAATTGCCAATATAGCAGAGTTTGTTGTTAATTTTATATTGATAAATTGTAATATAATACCAAATACACTTTTTAAGGCACTAAATATTATGTAAAAACGATTGATTAATAACAATTAAGCTTATTAAGAAATGCAACCTCTGAATGAAGTACACCTCTATATAAAGGTGAAGTACCTGGTCCCAAAGCTGTCCCTTATTTAGAGGGAAGTGTGAATATAAAGCTTTATCACAATTATAAGAAACAACTAGAAAAAAATTAAAAAGAAAAAATATTTTCACCTAGTCTTCATCCTATTTTCCAAAAACAGCTCGTATAAATAAAACAAAGCGTGATTTTAAAAATGTAATTCAATTGTATTTATATATATATATGTATAAGAAAAAATCTTGTTGAGACATACAGTTTCTCCCCCCCCCCCCTTCTTAAGGGCCCTCTTCACTCACCGCCGCCGGAAGCCCGAGCCAATGTTTTTCTATGGGGAAATTTTCTTTACAAATAACTTATTAACTAATACATATTTTTAAATTCTGTTTTCACATTCTGAAAGTTCCCAGCTGTTAAATTGACGCACCTTTTTTAAAAATATATTTTTTTAATTTTTAATATTTTATTTCAAAATTGCAAAATGAAAAAATTTCACATATTGAAAATTCGTATTTTGCAGCTTCAAAATAAAATATAAAAAATTAAAAAAATAATATTTTAGAAAAGGTGCGTCAATTTAACAGCCGGGAACTTTCAGAATGTGAAAACAGAATTTAAAAATATGTATTCGTTAATAAGTTATTTGTAAAGAAAATTTCCCCATAGAAAAACATTGGCTCGGGCTTCCGGCGACGGTGAGTGAAGAGGGCCGTTAAGGTTATTTAACATAAAAAAGCAATGCTTCTTTAAAAAAAAAAAAAAAAAAAAAAAAAAAAAAAAAAAAATGGGATTCAATAAATAAATTAACTATGTAACTATATATTAACTAATAAATAAATAATAAATTGTTAACAATATGAAAATGTGTAAATATTTTTCTAATTAATTAATTTAATAAATATACTTTGTATTTAAAAAAGAAAAGTTGTATTCCTATAATTCAAATGCACAAAGTGTCACATTGTTTTGAAATTATAATTTGATTAAGTTGATAAAATTGTGTGAATTTATATCATTTTTGGTGTCTGATGTCTCATTTATTAAACATTTTCATGAATTTAAATTAAAAAAAAAGAAAGAAAGAAAAAGGTAAAGTAAAATATTAATTTTCTGATGTCTTTAATATATTCGTCTTGTTATATAAATCTGATAATTATTTTTGATTAAAAACATAAATTTTCAGTTCAAGTTCCTTCACTAATGTAAAAATAATTAAAATATTTCGCAGGATCTCACGTAGTTTTCCGAAAGTTATCTAAAATAATCTTCCACGTATCTTGATTTTATATCATGCATACAGCCAGTGAATTTCCTCCACCACCCCTTTTATTTACTTATTTTTTCTACGGCGATGCGATATGACAACCGCAATGTGACATACGGAGGAGCTATATTTGAATGCGTGCTAGCACAGCGCAATCTCGGAATGGAATGAAAAGAAAAGTTCCCGTTTTGTAGGACCGATATCGGTGTAGTGTAAAAGCAGTGTACTATCCGACACGATATTGTTCCAATCGTTGCATTATTTATCAGCCGATTTAGTCGTTGTCGTTTCGGTCAGTGTGAAAGCGCTCTTAGTGTACACGATGGTCTTTGGCCGTCTCGAGTATAGAACCCGCAATCTTCCAATTACGAGCTCGACGCTTTACCGACTGGGATGCTAACTGGGTCCTAAAGATATTTTGAAATTGATATTTAAAAAACGACTAATATCTTTTATGTATGAAAATTCAAGAAATATTAATTTAATTATGTAAAATTCGCCAATCTAATTATTTTTTCGCATTACAGTTTTATAACTAGCATATTTAATTGAAATGCTTGATAGATGTTAACAACCAATAAGATATGAAATTTACGTCTGTAAAACAGTACGTGTATTTAAATTGAAACTTATTTCAGAAATATATATTACTTTTTCATGAAAATTATTTTAAAATTGTATGCATTTTTATATTTACCACATGCAATTTGTTTTAATCATAGTAAGTAAAAACATTATACTAAAGCGTTAAGCAAAAAATGACAAATATGCTCTTTATCGAACTATAATTAATAAAAAATCTGTAAACAAACATCACAGAATGCAATAACACATAATAGTGCTTTTAGGTTAAAAGTATAGTGCTACACTTCACCAAACAAACAAACAAACAAACAAAAAAAAGTAGACATGAATGTAGCATGAAAGTAGCAAATTATTAATAATCTTTTATTAATTACTTTAATGCAATGTTTTTCGGTTCATATTACTGCAATTTATCAAAAAAAAAAATAAAATAAAATAAAAAGCAAAATTTTTATTACATAGGGAAATTTCTTTATCAAAGATTCTTAGTTTACAACAGTTGGCATTACAACCCACTTTAGGATTTTGAGGGGGGGGGGGGGGCGAGGAGAGGTAGAATCATTAAAATTAAAAATTATTTTTTAGTACAGTATTTTTTTTTTTTTTTTTTTTTAGAAGAAAATTTTTTTTTATTCTAAATGGAGAAATGGTAAAGGAAATTTTCTTTGTGAATCTCAGTACAATGCAGTGAAATTCTAAGGAATAAAGAAAAAAAAAAGGCATTTCCGAAAAAATTCTTTTGTTCTTACTTTAGCAGACTTGTTCTAACCGTGTCTACTCTTTTAAAAACATAAACCTGAGAAAATGAAAAATAGATTAAACATTGTTTTAACCTGTTGTCCGCTTGTAAAGGAGAATGTGCTGTTTCAAAAGATGCTTTATCTTTTTCTCGCTTATTTATAAGAATAATTTTTTAATCTGTTAAACATTTTGCAGCTAATTTAACAAGATTTTCGACTGTTTATATTGTTTCTCTTTAAAGGTATGGTGGATGCTAAAATAAAAATAATTATTATTTTTTGTAGTATTATTAGGATTGTTATTTTGGAAATTACTGTCTTAGAATAATAAAATTTACATACATAAGCAATGAAATGAAACAACATTAAGTACAGTTAAATTCCTCGTAAGTTAAAAAAATATAGTTGAATTTTTTTGAGAAATATTAAAATGTTTCCTCATAATTTTTTTCTCCCCATTTACTATACTTTAATAATGTATTATAAATACATTTGAGTATCCCATTGTAGATTCATTATTAAATAAATTTTTAAAGAATATTTTTATGTTTGAATGCTAATTATACATATTAAAACACAAAAATCATTATTATTATTTTAAATTAACCTATGAAAAAAATACAAAATACTACTCAAATACCTTTAAAATATATTATTAAATTAAACTAATAAAAAATCGAGAGAAATTAAAAAAATAATTAATTAAAAAAAATGTAAAATAATTTTACCTTATGAATTTATATATATATTTTAATTAAATAGTTAAAAAAAAATTATTATACTTCATATCGTTATATTCCAAGGCATATAAATGCAAATTTTCACAAGACAGTAGATAACGAAAAAGTTTTATACTTTCCACCGGCCCCTTAAAGAACGTGAATATTGTACTACATGCTAAACGTTTTAGTTATTTAGAATGTTTACATGATGCTTAATGGGAACATAATCACTTCATGTTACAAAATTGTTGTGAGTAAAGGAGTCAGTTTTTTGAAATATTAGTCTTTATTGGTCTCAGATAGTATTTTTTATACGTTTTATATCTAAATTCCTAAAGAATTATAAACTCTGATTTTCAATAATAGTTTTAAAGTTACAATAAATCAATTTAAAAATGTAAACAGTGTTTTTTTTTTTTCTTCTACACTGTTAAAAATTTCAACAGAAAACTCTGTGTAATCTATTATCTTAAGTCTTGCGTAAAATTACAGAGAAAAATAAACGGAGATGTAAAAAAACATATTTTATACATTCATTTTAATAACTAATATTAATTTAATTAAATACTGGTGAGAATATATTTCGGACACAGAATGCTTTTCTAAAGTAGAAACAGTCATTTTTTATTTTAATTAAAAAATTAAAAAATAAAATTACGCAAAAATACAGAATAAAGATTGAGAATCTTGGTTATTCACTTTTAACTAAGAATTACTGTAAATTTACAGAGACTCTGGATAAATATTTACATTAAATTTACAGAAATTTTTAACAGTGCACTAGAGAACCCGTGCTGCTCCGCAGCATTAGGATAGACTATGTATGAGAGGGTGTAATTATTACATAAAATCATTTTATAGTACTTCCTTCCAGACAATATTAGCTGTGCGTCGGCCCTTAGGTTTAATTTCTACCTTTACATTTCTGAATGTTCTTCCTCGAGATAAAGCAACATACAATTGTCCGTGGCTAAAAACAGGATCAGGCAAATAGATTCCAACTCGATCCAGCGTTTGACCCTGCGCTTTGTTGATGGTAATACAAAACGCTAATCTAATCGGAAATTGCCGTCGTTTAAAAGAGAAGGGCATTGTCGTGTCAGATGGTGATAAATCGATGCGAGGTAACAGTACTCGATCTCCAATATTCACACCAGTTAAAACTTCTAAATCTAGGATACTGTCATACATTTTCTTGACTAATAGTCTCGTCCCGTTCAGTAATCCTTTAACTGCATTCAAGTTTCTGAGAAGCATTACAATGGCACCTTCTTTTAAAGTTAACACATGAGGAGGTAGACCACTCATCTCAAGGCTGTTCAAAAACTCCGGAGGAAATTGCAATAGTTCACCTTCTTCTTCAGTTATCAAAGTATTGACACTGGTGTAAGACCTTGAAGAAATTGAATGTAAAGTTGACTGTGCATGCATAACTTTCCTCAAACTCAACGAATTTAAGCAGTTAATAGCTCAAATGAAAGATCTTGATCCACTGAGTGTTCTTAGACTTGTGTTAACAGCTTAATTAACGTAAGCTGTTGACGCAGCTATAACTCTATAAACCGCTATAACCGCTATAAACCGCTATAACTCTTGTTATAGAGGTTTGAGTGAAGGAAAATCTTGAAAAATTCTTGAAAAAATTGAATGTAAAGTTGATTGTGCACGCATAACTTTCCTCAAACTCAACGAATTTAAGCAGTTAATAGCTCAAAAGAAAGAGCTTGATCCACTGAGTTTCAATGATTGATGACATATCTGTGTCTAAATACCTTTCATTTAAAAAAAAATGAAGGAAATCGGCCGGTAGAACGGCCAGACGGACTGATTTTAGTTTTCATAATTTTTTTTAATATATAAGATAGTCAATAAAAGAAAGTATTAGTTTCTTAAAATTTTCTGATTTTGGGTTTTCGATGTATTTGCATGTTTTGGGAGGTTAAGAACACAACTTGACCATTTCTGGAAAACGTCTGTCTGTTTGTGGGTGCGTGACATAAATTTTGTGGTAGATATATCTGAGGAAGTACAACCCAGAAATTCATACAAGTTGATATGTAATTGCACCATTAGTACCTACCAACTTTTGGTCAAAATTGCTAAACAGGTAGCGTTGTCACCTTGTTTATTTATTTATTTATTTCAATTTTTTAGCATGGTAAGTATAGGACAGAATTCCGTAAAATATGTGGATAAAGAGAATTGTTTTTAATGAATCATTGTTATGTTTAACCCTTTCCTTCCCCGTGATTCCAATTGGAATCATAACATTTCAGATTTTCTTTCTTACCATCTAACACTCCCGCTGATTCAAAATGAATAATATTAAAATCTATATACATTTTCCCACCAAAAAATACCTATTTTAGATGATTTTACTATCTTTGTTGATAATTGAAAGTATATTTTACGCTATTCTGATAATAATACCAGAATCAGTTTCCTGTTTTGGGAAATTTAAGTAAATTAACTGTTTGAAATATTTTTTATTTTATTCTTTAATGTTTATAATATGTATTTTAATTAATTGCAATATCTATTTCTTCCAAAATTTTGATATTTTTATTTATTGAAAAGTTATGATTTTTAATGGCATCAGTGGTTATATTAAACATAAATAAACATCTATCAGTCGCTTTGTTAGCTATATTAATTCGTACTCTGCTATTACTCCTATTAAAAAAAATATTTATATATATTACCTTTGAAATAAAGTTATGGCTAAATATAAGATTTATTGTTTTATGGAGGGGAAAAGTTGGGAATGAAAGGGTTAATAAAATCATTTATAATACTCATAGTCAACTAGGAAAATATACTGTACAGGAGTATCACTTCCCCCTGGAGGAAAGTGCCTCTCCGAGAATGGCAAATGTCCAATATGGGTACATTTTAAAAGAACTCGTAAATACATTTGAAATGAATGATTGAACCATATATAATTTAAAAAACCTTTGATAAATTAAAAGTCTACTTTCTTTGGGCATTTAGTGTTATAATTTCTGAAATGAAAATCGTCTATACTCATCATATGGTATATAATTAATAATTTTAATAATTTATTTGTACTAACAAAGAACACTCATTAACTGTAACACACTGATAGTAACCAAACTGTACAAGTAGATCAAGTCTACCTGTACTCTTCAACCAATTTATATCGACAAACCTTTGTGAGGAATAATTGGTCGCCATACATCAATTGTAGATCTTAGATCTTAAATATTAACTTAATTTCTTAATCACTTAATTAGATAGTAATAAGAGCTCGAGACAAGGTTTTAAATATAAAACAACAAAGTTTATTTAGCATTCAATAGCAAGGAGGGTGTTGGGCTAACTCAATTTTAAATAAATGACCTCAAGAAATAACTTCAACAGAGCATAAAATAATAGGTAATTTATCTCACCAATACTGATCTTGTCGGCTGGATTCCCGAGACGCGACAGATACTTCTCTTACTTTATGCTACGACACTACGCCTCTCTACCATCACTTAACATACGCCTTAAACTATCACCACAACATTTCTCCTTACTCCACCTCCTCACACACTAAGCAGCTACCAATTCACCATCAATTCACTATATTCACCCTTTCTACCAAAACAATCTCCATATTATACTATATTCTACAAACTTCCTTTCCTTCATTTCAATCGAACTTAAAATCACTTCCCATTCTTCAAGCACTCAGAACCTAATTCTTTCACTGCAGCGCCATGTCAACATAAAACTTATCCGACCAATACTTTCGCCGAGTCACTGGCGACGAAGTGATTTGACAGTCCCAACTTTGGTGACGGTCTATAGTCTCGACCTCACAACCTTACTTCAGAACAAAGGTATGATGTTCGAAATTGGAACTTTTTTTTTTAATCTAAATATTGTGACTTTATTCAAATTATCTATTTGAGTTTTCTATCTTTTACCCCACCAAACACGTGTTGTTGATTTATTTATTTAAATTGTATTCAAGATACTTTACAAGAAAGAATGCAGACGTATACGTTTGTAAAATTCTACCGAAATAGATCTGCAAATATCCACTCGCCACCTATTATTAACTGTTACGCTTCATGTTATCATGTTATATAATAAAATAGGAATTAAATCTGTACTGATAAGTATAAAGGATTTAAGTCCATTTTCTTGATTTTTCAGAAGACGAAAAATGAAGTTAAACTAACTAAAAACAAATCAAAAGAATCGATTAGAAAAAAGGTATTTCGTTGACTTATACCCTTTATACCATTCAGTGATTGTCAACCTTCATTTAATAGTGGGAAAAAATTTAATTAAATATTTTATACCATACATGAATGGTAAATTTCTGACATGAACCTTTTTTTACCAATGGATTTTCTCAAAGACTAAATGACATAAACTTAAATCCTTTATACCAATCGATTGAGAATTTTTTTCTGAGTCTGACTATGTACTTAACTTAAAATCGACATTTTTGGACTTAAATCCTTTATACTTATCAGTACAGAAATAACCTATTAAAAATTCTAATTTGAAATATCTCTTATATAAAAACACAATACTATTTTTCAAATCTTTCTTTTTAAATGAATTCTAGAGCAAAATAATTAATTTGATTATTTTAAATAAATTAATCAACATTTGGTGGGTGGGGTGGGGGGGGGATAGAAAGTCAAATAGATAAATTGAATAACGTCACAATATTGGAAAAAAATAATTCCAACTTCAAACACCAATACCTCTGTTCTGAAGTAACGTTTGCCGATATAAATTGGTAAGAGTGTATATTTACACACATTTTAACAACCTGTAAAGTTTATTTACGATCGCTGTGTTATAGTTCAAGAGTGTTCCTTTTAAGTGAATTCTTATTTAAAAAAAAATATATATTATACTTTTAAAATTTTAAAGAACACGCTTTTATTGAAATGTAAACTAATAATTTAGAATTAAACAAAAATCATTTTTAAAAAATCTCCCCTCACTGGGCTCGAACGTTAGACCTTTAGGCTCGTAGCCTGGAGCTTTACCTCACAGCCACAGCGTTCACGTAGGGAAAGTCTTTTTTTACAATATAGGTTTTTTGTTTGCTCCCAGAGCGGTTATAAACATACATACAGGTGAAGCTAATAAAAGCGTGTTAAAAAGAAAAGGTAGAAAAATGTTTTGCGTTACCCCCAAAATACTAGTTTTAATTGTTATTCATATGACGTTATAAATATTTTGAAATTATGCTCAAATTATGTTTGTCTAAAAAAAATTGCAAATTAAAATTAAATAAAATATTAAATAAAACAAATACATTATTAGGGCCAAAATCCTAGTTATTTAAGATAGAATCCTTTCGTTACCATTTGCGGTAGATCATCTTGAATGATGCATTAGAAGAAAAAGTGTATTCCAGAAGACTTAAGAGATTACAAATATGAAAAGAGGGAAAAAAATCACAGTTTAAAACACGATTAGGATACTAAATTTAACCTTATTAAAGAGATAGTTTTTTCTTATCTTTTATTTAAAAGTAAAATATTGATAATTTTAAAAATATGTAAAATCTTTAGAAAATTGAATAAAATAATGTAGACTGGCAGCAATGTTGGAACATAATCATCTGAATCTATAAATTGTAGGTGTACTGATGAACACTCCACAGTATCTGGAAATAAATTCTTACAAGAAAAAATTTATACCATTTGTGCTCATATATAATGTTTAATTAAAAAAAAATTATGGAAATTCTTTTAATTTTCTTCATAAATAAACATGTCAAAATAACCCAATTTTTAAAATTTAATTCATTGTTTTTTACATTACTTCTACAAAAATATATATAGTGCATTTAATTAAACTATAGTAATAAAAATATCCATGAGATATTTTTTAAATTTTGACATCCTTTTATTATTCTACTTGATGGAATTGAATAAATCTCAAATTATAGGTTAAAAAGTGCCATAAATTAAGATATGTATTACGGCTACACTCAATCCCGTCTAAGCTCTACACCTCATAGTGAACTTGAATAACATATGTCATACAGTAGAAATTCTACAAATATTTATGGGCGCTAGAGACAGACAGACGGATAGTCAGATGAGCAGAAAAACAAACAGATAGACTCATTCAAATCATAATCACTTTTTAGCATTATTAGAAAGTGTTAAAAATGCATAATAAAAATGAAAATGCAATCGCAGCAATATCCAATTAATGCCCTCAATGCTAAATATTTTTGTGTTCCCTTGTAAATTTTCATGCTAATAACACTTTATTATATAGAAAAAAAAAATGTGTATATGAATAATAAATGTCAGTATGATTTCTGCAAAATAATAGTACTAAAATCTAGTTTATATGAATATCTCTTATAGAACGCAATGCTTTGGAATTCTTTCGGGTATCACTGTACAGTCGATAACAAAAGTGTCCGAACACTAGCGAAAATTCCTATGTAAAAAAAGTACACTTCATACTGTTTTGTTGAATAAATCCTTATCGAATCATGTTATTACACTGACTAAGAACAGGATTCGACAAGGATTTATTTAACAAAAACGTATGAAGTGTACTTTTTTACATAGGAATTTTCGCTAGCGTTCGGACACTTTTGTTACCGACTGTACACAAATCAGAGGAGATATTTCCTTCATTTTCAAAAGGGAACATTCCATACAGAACTTAATAACATGTATCAGTTTCAAGAAATTCCGTGAATATTTTCGAGAGTTAGAGCACGAACAGACAGACAAATCGAAGTCATAAACACTTTCCAACTTTGTATGAAAGTGTTGAAAGCGGGAATTCTGTCTATTTGCGGAAAATCGATATTTTAATCCAAAAAAATTTCGAAAATGTGAAAAGTAAAAGCTAAAATAGTCTACTGACCACTGTCTAGTAATTTAAAATATACATTTTCAAACGTAGAGTTTTATTTTCTACATCTTTAAAAAGAACTTTTGACTAGGAGAAGTATTTTATAGTCCAGTCAAAATAGGATAAATAGAAAAAAAAATCGTGTAGTTTTGAAATTTTGCATACTCATAGCCAAGAGGGTCCTGAACAACATACTAAAAGTCCCCGCCCGAGGTGGGTGAGCGGGGGGCAGGGGGGCATTTAAGGGGGGGCACTTTTCAGTTTTTATTAAATATCTTTAAAACAATCGCATTTAGAGAAACAATGTCAATTACAATATTAATCTACGTAAAATTTCCTACAAAAATGTATATTACATTTTGTTTGTATGATCAATAGTTTAGAAGATATAGGGGAACGAAATAACACATTTTCTTGAAAAATTCTTTTTTGCAATAGTAAAATCAACTGAAGTGTGTAATTAAATGGGTTCTGGTCAAATATTTTCTAATGTACAAAACAAATATATGAATAGGAAATATGTAAGGATAATACAGCATGTTTTGTACATTTTAAATAATTTTAAGGTTAGTAAGTGCAAGTGGTGGTTTAGGTAAAAATCTACATAACTAAGACCCAAAACCGATCAACATAAAAAAAAAATCGTATAGCTTTGAAACTGAGCACAGTTATAAGGTTAAGTGTCCTGTCCTGAACAACATACTAAAAGTCCCTAACCGTGGGGGGGGGGAGAACGAAGGGGGTTTAGTGGGCATTTAAAGGAAGCACTTTTCAGTTTTTATTAATATCTTGAAAACTATCGCATTTAGATAAAAAATGTCAATTACAAAATTAAACTGCGTAAAATTTCCCATGAAAATGCCTATTGCATTTGTTAGTATGATCAATTGTTAAGAAAATATAAAGGTTGCTTTGTATCTCACGGATATCTTACAGATAAGTGGAGTTTTTCGATTTGTATATTTTGACTTCCACTCTTTAAACTTGGCGCATTGCGCGCGCACATGCTCATATAGATATTTATGTGTATGAGTAGAAAATATTTAGCTCGAATCCTTTTAATTACGAACTATAGTTTATGTTACTATTGTAAATAACATAAAAAATAAATAAATAAATAAAATATAAAAACAGGATAGATTTGCCTATAAAACGAGTAGTTATGATTTCAAAGACTGATTTTATATGACAATTTTTCATTTTTATATATTGACATAGTTTTAGAATATTTCCTTTGCAGTGTTTTAAAATACTGAAAAATAATTATTTTTAATAACAAAAAAGTTTTTTTTTTTTTTTTTATGAATCAAAAGCATTTCTCTTGCACTGCCTGAAATGACTCCCCAGAAAAAAAAAAAAAAAAAAAAAAAAATGTTAAAATGAAATGACTACAAGTATGAAGACAAACAAGGGCTTCAAATTTATAACATCCCTTCTTTTAAGTCAGGGATTAAAAAGCAATTTTACCTAAGCCACAACTTGTGCCTATTAACCTTAAAATTATTTAAAATGTACAAAACATGCTGTATTATCCTTACATATACCCTATGCATATATTTGTTTTGTGCATTAGAAAACATTTAACCAGAACCGTTTTAATTACACATTTTAGTTGATTTTACTATTGCAAAAAAGAATTTTTCAAGAAAATGTGTTATTTCGTTCTCCTATATCTTCTAAAATGTTGATCATACAAACAAAACATAATGTGCATTTTTGTAGGAAATTTCACGTAGTTTAATTTTGTAACTGACATTATTTCTCTAAATGAGATAGTTTTCAAGATACGTAATTAAAGCTGAAATGTACCTCCTTTAAATGCCCCCTTCCCCCCGCTCACTCCCCCCCCCATGGTTGGGGACTTTTAGTATGCTGTTCGAGACACTTAGCTTTATACATGTGCTCAATTTCAAAGCTACACGATTTTTTTTTTTTAAGTTGATCGGTTTTGGGTCTTCATTATCTGGATTTTTACCTAAACTACCACTTGCGCCTACTAACTTTAAAATTATTTAAAATGTACAAAACATGCTGTATTATCCTTACATATTCCCCATGCATATATTTGTTTTGTACATTAGAAAATATTTGACCAGAACCCATTTAATTACACAGTTTAGTTGATTTTACTATTGCAAAAAAGAATTTTTCAAGAAAATGTGTTATTTCGTTCCCCTATATCTTCTAAACTATTGATTATACAAACAAAATGTAAATACATTTTTGTAGGAAATTTTTCGTAGATTAATTTTGCAATCGACATTTTTTCTCTAAATGCGATAGTTTTAAAGATATTTAATAAAAACTGAAAAGTGCCCCCCTTAAATGCCCCCCCCCTGCACCCCGCTCACCCACCGCGGGCGGGGACTTTTAGTATGTTGTTCATTACCCTCTTGGCTATGAGTATGCAAAATTTCAAAACTACACGATTTTTTTTTTTAATGTTGATCGGTTTTGGGTCTTCGTTATCTGGATTTTTACTTAAACCGCTACTTGGGCCTACTAGCCTTAAAATTGCTTAAAACTGACAAAACACGCTGTATTATCCTTGCATATTCCCTATGTATATATTTGTTTTGTTCATTAGAAAATATCTGACAAGAACCCTTTTAATTGCACACTTTAGTTGATTTTACTATTGCAAAAAAGAATTTTTCAATAAAATGTGTTATTTCATCCCCCTATATCTTCTAAACTATTGATCATACAAGCAAAATGTGATATACATTTTTGTAGGAAATTTTACGTAGATTAATTTTGTAATTGACATTTTTTCTCTAAATGTGATAGTTTTTAAAATATTGAATAAAAACTGAAAAATGCCCCCCTTAAATGCCCCCCTGCCCCCCGCTCACCCACCACGGGCGGGGACTTTTAGTATGTTGTTCAGAACCCTCTCGGCTATGAGTATGCAAAATTTCAAAACTACACGATTTTTTTTTTCTATTCGTGAAATTTAGGCCTTCGTTGCCTGGACTATTATTCTGAACCACATTTTTGCGTCTGATTTTTTTTTTTTTTTCTCTGCCTCGTAAATTTACGTCGGCTTATGTTTACTGAAAATAATTTTACGGAAAGTGTAATTTTTTTTTTTTTTAAATGACTAATGTAATGTTATTTCGAAAAATTTAATTAATGCTAATTGTAATGTATAAATAAGTAAATTAAGAGAAATAAAATATCCATTTAATTTTAAACACAAGCTGCACCCACATATTCTAACTTTATTGATATTCGAAGAGCTTGTGCGTATATACATTACTTTTGTAATTGATACTAAGTCAATACTTTCTTTTCTATTAGGTCGTGGCCTAAAGCATGTACATAAATTTTCAGCTTAATTAAATAAAGCGTTTAGTCGCTATAGCAGTTTAGAAAAAAAGGGTCTCATATAGACCATATTGGTAAGGAATTTTTCTTTGTTTCACTGTAAAAAACCTATAAACACTATATTCACAAAAAATTATACAGTTGTGCGACTGACACTCATAATATGTGTATAAATTTTCAGCTCAGTCGAGTATGGCATTTAGACGCAATCGCACTTTAAAAAATTCGGGCCCATAGACCATTATGATAAAGAATTTTTCTTTGTGTCCCTGTAAAAAAACTATAAGTCCTAAATTCACCAAAATCAATAGAGTCCGTACTATGGTGACATATAACATACGTACTAACTTTCAGCTCATTCGAATAAAGCTTTTGGACGCTATCGTGTTCACTCACATACATACACACATACATACACACATACATCATCATAAAAACAGTAAATAGGAATTCAGGGGACCTCAAAACGTATAGAAACACCAACGTCTCAAACTCTTTTTTTTTTTTTTTTTGGCATGATTATAATACTTTCCTCACTATAGTGTTCGGAAAAAAAAGGAAACAAGAAATTATCATAGCTAAAATAATAAGTTGGTTTCAAATATTATATGAAGTTCATCTGGATAAGAATATTTCACATAAATTTCAATGTCACGACATTAGAAAAAAAAAAAAAATCAAAGTTATGCAGAATATTTCAATTCAGAATATAGTCAACGAATTCATAATGAGAATGACAAATCTTAGTAAAGATACGTTTTCATTCTCTTTTCATTATCTGTGGGCAAGTAACACTTTCTCAAAGTGTTCATATTAATTTTATGGCTTGGAAATGAGATTCTATGTTTCACAAGAGAAATTTTATTCACTTTTGAATGAAAAACCTTCGGAAAAATATTAATATGTTCTCGTTCGAAATGAAAAAGATTTTATTAGAAAACGAGTAAAAATAAGATTTATAGTCGAAAGGAAACTACCAATATTGCGGTAAAATAATGTGTGTGGTATGACAATTTTTACTTAAATTGAATTTATTGGGGATAAATACCAGAGTATTGTATACATAGAAATGTGTATATATATCGCTGATGTAAGCTATCTAAATAAAAGTCTGTGGAAATTAAGGGTTAACTTATGTTTCCTCGGCAAGTTTATTTTTCTAAATTCTTATATTGAGAAAATATATTAGAACGCAATACGTGCTTACATCTACCATTTATTGCTTTTTATATGTGAAATGCACATTAGAACAATGTGCAGTGATAATATATATATATATATATCTATACATATACATATATATATATATATATGTGTGTGTGTGTGTGTGTGTGTGTGTGTGTGTGTGTGTATTAGATTCAACGAGAAATGCTCCGAATATAAACGTGAAAGAATGTTTCTATTTCAATATGGAAAAAATATATTTGTGCTACAAAGACGTTTAGATAAATTGTTACACTTTAATTTTATTTCTACTTCAAGCTTATTCAAATTAAATTATACTAAGATTTATTTATTTTCGAAAATAGTTTAATTTAGTAAATGTTTTAATTCATTGACACTTCGAAGTTGACAGTAACTGAACATTTGTTTTCAGTCGAATTTATTGTTATCAGTTATTGTTTCTTAGCGTGGTATTGAATGTATTTAATGTAACTTTTTTAAGTGATTACTTTAGTAGTAGTATTTTAGGAGAAAGACCTAATGAAGTTTAGCAATTTAATATTGTTTCTTTTGTAAAAGGATCTTTTCTGATTCAGGTAACTGATTTTATAACATTATAATAATGAGATTGTGAGATATTTAAATAAATATTGATGTACTTTAATAATACTATAAATTTAAAAATTAATATATATATATATCTTTAATAAAGATCTTAATAGCTCAATAAATATCCGAATCTGTCAATTGCCTGGAATGAGCTTTTAATCGAAGTGTAAATTTAGAAAGACCAGATCCACTTTCATATAAATTCAAGCCTGCTAAATACTAAGCTCTAAAAATTAATAATTTAATAAAAAGGCATATAAAATTATCCCATTGCACATCAAATAATTTAATGAACAATTAATAAATTAATGATCCAGCTGAATGATAGTTTATTACTACCTATTTATTTTTCAAACAATAATAATAATTATTGTCATCATTATCTCTAAAAATTTGTTAAATAATTTTTTTGAAAAAAAAAAAAAAAATTACATAGTTTTTTTTTTTTTTTTTTTTTTTTTTTTTTAAGTTCTACTGAACGTCTGAACTGTATAACTTAAACATCAAAATAAATTTAGATGGGAATTAAAGAACACCGGCAAAAGACATATCTGTACATAACTGAGGAATCTGTTGTAGCCAAAACTAAATAATTGAAGACTTGAGAAAAAAATGCCGATAAATAAATATTGGAAAATAACATTCATATTTTATCTGAGCATTTCGACATAACACAGCAACTGCAAAAGAAGTAGCGTTTTAAAGAGTATCCTGAAAAATCCTTCAGAGAATGAACACAATATGAAATAATCTGGTGTGTCACTCACACGACTTTCTCTTACCTTGAAATTTAATACTATAAATACAGATTGGAGATTAAGGGGTAAGATAAGGAATACTGTTATGTAACAGGTTTTCATGTTACAGGTGTTTTTTTTTTTTTTTTTTTTTTTTTTTTTTTTTTGATAAATATTTCTGTGTGTCTGTTGGGGGAGGGGGCGGGGGAATGGCCTCCTTAACCCCCCGTTTCATTATTGTACCTACATTTTATATAGAATTCAAATCTATTGTTAAATTCAAAAGTTTATTTAAAATTATTCAGAAATATAAATATTTCTCACACGCTGCATTCCTTGAAATTTATCAATCTTGATCAAAATTTTCTAGTAACAAACGTATTAACTTCAAAATACGACATTTGGATCCCCTGAAATTATTTGGTTTTAATGTACTCTAAGAGACACAGACAAAGATCAAACGTATAAAATTTGATTTCAGTATTCAGGAAGCCTCAAAAAATGTAAATATACAAAAAACCAATCGATGAATATTTAGCTCTAAAAAATACATTATTTGCCATATTGCTACGAGGAATTAATTTCAATTCCTGAGCAGCTTTCCTGGACATGGTAAAATATTACAGTAAAGCCCTTCCACTAACAATAAAAAAGAACGTTATGGCTTAAATATTGGTAGCCCTGTATATCTCCTGAAAGTTATGTACCAATCAAATGATGCACAGAACTATAATCTTATATTAATAACACATGGCACAACCTGAAATATACTTTCATAAATTTTCAAGCATTATCTCACTATAATCTCGTTTTTTTATGTAGCCCCGTGCGCGAAGAGTGAATGATTTCCATACCATGAAAATGAATCTACATGAAACATGTTTCTACGTATATAAAAAATATTCGTTTCAATTGGTTTAGTGCAGTCTATAGATATTAAACTCTACTTACCTGCAATTTCTTCCATATATGTAATGTATTTGAATTCTCTTGGGTGTCCCTGTACACGAACCATTCTCTTCACCTCAACAAAATGTTTAGTGTAGCATCCCTACATGATACACATTTAGAATAACAAGTTTGGACTTTCTGCTATTATTTGTTCTTGAGATATGCTGATAACAGACAGACACGCACACACAGACACACAGACCAACCGTTAAAAACATGATTTTGTATTCAAGAGACCTCGAAACGTGTAAATATAACAAAAACTCAATTTCGAAAATCTGACCCAAAACCAATACTTTCTCTACCATATATATATGGGTAAGAGAAGGTAAAAATCATTGGAGAGCATTTGTATAGATTCCACTTAACCAGGAAAATTTCAAGGGAATACAGAAAGGGGAATGAAATGCATTACGATGAAAAAAAAATACCCACACTGGCTTGCAAGCGGAATGATCTGCACTTAAAGATTTTATAGACAGTACGAAGAAGAAACAAAACTTGCGTAGAATAAAACTGCATATTACCGATCAAGTAAATTAAATACATCTAATAATATTAAAACAAGACAGATATTAAAATTTCAATTCTGAAAAAAATCATACTTCTTGAAACTTTCTAAAAATAGAGAGAATAATTACCGAAAAATGTCATCCAACTATATGGAAAACTCCTCTTAGTGCAATCATAAATTCATATGAAAAGAATTCCACCGAATTCAAACTAACGTGACATTACTAAAAAGAAGAAGGCGTAGTGGCTACACTCTACTATGTTAGTAAAAATACATGACTCAGAAATAATGACAACGATTACCTGAACAATGTTTTATTTACAATATTCCTAACATGTTTCTCTGTACATAAAAAACTGTGAGTTTATTAGTGAATCTGCTGTCCGGATTTTTCGGTTCGCTGAAGCTTTGTCCAATCGAATAGTTGCTTCAAAAGATATAAAATAAAAATAAATAACATAAAATATGTTGGATGCTACCATATAACAATCTGTATGTTTATGCACCCTAAAAAAAAAAAAAAAAAAAAAAAAAAAAATATTATTTTTACAGAAATTCTATAGATCCGTTAATATGTTTTATCGACCTCCTGGATTGAGTTTGTAATCTTATTATTCAAACTTTTTAGTTGCAATATCATAAAGCTGGAGGAAGATCTTTTTTGTTTCAATTTAATATTAATTTCATTTCACACTTTCTTTATTATTTTCTTTCTTTAATTAAAATAATTTTTAAGCTCTACATCAACCAGAGCAATACCGAGTAGATTTGCTAGTAAACCAATAAGAATATTTGTTATTGTACTCTAAAAGATATGTTCTTGTATAACCATATGACGATAAGGTGATTAATTTTAAATGTATCAACATTTTATTGTTCGTCATCGTCTGTCGTAACCTGTTTTTCGTCGACTAAATTACATGTCCTGAAACTCTTGTACACTTATTTCTGTGATATGTTATATTTCCTGACCAACAAATTCTATAATCTTGTGTTTTATTATAAAGTTTTCAGTTCAGCTAATTCAGTTTTAAGAATTTTTTCAAATTCCAATGCCGAAATTTTTTTTGAATGAATAGTAAGTTATCATAATTCTGTGGAATATATTATTCTATACTATACATATACTACACATATATACTATACTTATACATTATTCTATACTATACATATATGCGGAATATATTATTCTGTACTATACATATATTCTATATTATACATATATGACATTTTATATTTAACATTATAATATTAAAAATATCAGTGTTTATGTTAAAGAATTTTAATTCTGTGTGAATTGTTTCCCTTTAAAGACAAATATCCTCCAAATTATTTTTATTCCCATTTCGTTATCTATTATATTATTGTCTTTTCTTTCGTTATCTATTATTCCCATTTCGTTATTTTTATTTTCTTGAATTGGTTACTCAAAATTACATTTTTCCAGAATGATATTACTCCAGTAAAAAAAAAAAAAAACCTTAGCTTTTGATTAACCCTTCAGGGCAAATTTTATCATATTTGCAATTTGCAATCAAATGGGAAAGATCATTACTTAAAAATCTAGTATAAACTATTAATCATCTTTAAAGTAGAATTATTTTGGATGAATATTAGAATATTGTATGGAAATATTGACATATATTATGAGTTATTAAAAGAAATTACACAAAGATTTAAATAATTTATTTTTACACAATAATTTTACTGATTATTATTATTATCCTTTTTTTTTTTTTAGAGAAAATATTTCAAGGCTATATATGCTCATTTGGTTTTATATATTTAATGTTTCATAAAATTTGATTTTATGCCTTTTTAATATTTCTTTTTTGACTCTCTTTGAATAAAAAAAAAAAAAGAAAGAAAAGAAAAGAAAAAGGAATCATTGTGATATTTAGTAACACTTATTTACATACCAATAAATTACTTATATTAATATTTCGTTAAAAATACATAGAATGTCAAACGCCGAACTGCGTCAAAATGTTGGTACACTAATCCTTCCCCTTGCCTGTTTTCTTCTTTATAAAATGAATATAAAAGTATAAAAGTGATCAAATATTTTTATATGTCTCCAAAATTAAAATTTCAACACAATAAAAGAAATATAAGAATTCTAAAGTTTTCGCAGATTTACTAAGTATATAAAAGCTATGTAAGGTATATACTCGTAAAAAGCGAACAGTAAGTATGTTGTATCGTGGGGTTTAAAGCCGATTCCATGCACGTAGGACCATAATACGATATTTTCCTTGGGGATCTTTCTAAGGGTGTCTATACATTAATCATAAGAGTTTCAGAGAAATCCTCTGAAAATACCCAATAGCTAAGTTAGCTAGCGCCTCCTGAGTTGGAACCTAGCGCCTAAAAACGCTAAATATGAATAATATGAATAATTATGCACACCTAACATAACAAATGTAATTTATAATATATATATATTGTGTGTGTGTTAACAAACGATTTCTCAGATGGAAAACGCGGTTTGAGAAATCATTATATGACTAGATCATGTGGTTTGTCGATTTGAGTTGAATTCAGTTAAGTAGGCTTAACACCATACTATTAGCTGTACAGAGGGCAATACGGTTTGGTGAAAAAATATTTAAGCAACGTATTAAATTTTAAAATATGTCATATTATGTTGTTCTGATAAACAAATTCCTTGTTCATCACCGAGTTTCTTCAAGATTAACCTGCGTCTTTGCAGAATATGAGAGTGATCTACACACGCATAGCTTTTTGCCCAAATCTCGTAGATTTCTGTGCTTGGAATATGTATTTCCTACTAAATTCACTATTTAATTGTACATTCGAGACTGTCGTGTTCATAGAATTTCGAGATTTAATTACTGTGAATATTGTAAGTTAAAAATTCACATTCCATTTAGTAGTCTTTAATATTTTTAAATTAAATAAAGCTTGAAATAAGGTTCAAAGAAGTTACAATAAAGTAGATAAAAATTAATAACGTATTTGTGCAGCAAACGCTTTTAATATTTATTTGAAACTATAAGCCACAGAAAACTAAATGGAAATATGAATGATTTTTATACTGAGTGAAAAAGTCTCAGAAATTAATCGAATATAAAACCTTACACTTAATATGCCAATGTTCTCACTACTGAACAATTAAAATCCTTAGACCTTAGGTAGAGACAACTTAAGGCCGTCTACATGTGAGATCTAGGCTTGTGTAAAATGCATTCGGCAATGGATCTTTTCAAGGGGATCTAGCCCGCATTCATGTGAGTTTTGGAGAAAATTATGGAAAAACATCGTAAGGCTAAGTTGACAAGCATGACCTGGGTTTAAACCCGGCACTTCTCATATTCTAACTTAGAGATCAGGACATATCGACTGCTGGTGGAGCGAGCTAATATCTGATAATTTTCGACCGCCAAATTTTGTTAAATTTTGCTATGTTTTATCATTACTGTATTGTCACAAACTTGAACAGAGACAGATGAAAACTCTAAATATAATTGATTTTTAAAAATAATGAAGTTATATATATTTAATCATAAAAACTACAGAATATTGAATAGAGAATTGATTTTATTTTTAGACGGCAAAAATGCCCGGATAAATAAATGAATCAGAAATATAAAGCACCATATGCCAATATCGCCTTAAAAATTGATAGAGATAGCACCGTGGTTAACAGTAATGCTTTGAGTTTGAAGTTAAAGGCTCGATTCCTAATTTAGACATACAGTGCACAGTATAAAATGTTTAATTCTCTATTTAATATTCCATTATTACTAAGGTTGAAGAAAATATTACCTTATTAAAAATGTATAAGTTTTATCTTCCATAAATATTCTTCATTTATTAACAATGTCTAAATATAACAATGTTAAAATACGTTACAAATTAATTACACCAAGACATGCATACAAATAAATAGTTAATGTTAACGCAGTAAAAAAATTTCGATATCGTTTTAAATCATAACGTACTATGAAAATTTCAGAAAATAACAACATTAATATAATTTTTAAAAAAAATTTTAAAAAGAGACTGAAAACTTTCATTTATTAAACTTTCAAAAGAATAATTTTGTTATAAAATTTCTCCACTTACTATTTATTCTGTTCACTCGTTATTAAAACAGAAATTTCAACATAATATTTTGAAAGCGTATCAAAACAGCTTGAGGCACAAACTGTATTATAAAAGTTTATTCTATTAAATATATTTCAAAGCTTTGAACTTATGTCATAGAAATGAAAAGAAGAGGAAACGACTTTTAAAAAACAGAATGACTTTCTATAAAATATTACCATTATTTATTGTATCATAACTTCAAAATATAGTTAAGTTTTCTTCGGTGGCCATGAATTCACGAGTTAAACATTCAAATATTTGATGAATATCCTTTAATGAATTAACGAATTGCTGAATTAAGATCGTTAATGAAAAATTTAAAATGTAAAATAAATATTTGAAAATTCATGCAGTGTTAAACAAAATAATAGAATAAATTATTAATGTTCATATATCATTCCTAAACTACAAAATTTGATTTTTGAAAATTATGAAAAAAAAAAAGATATTATATTGAATAATATTTTCAAATAAGCATTTTAAATCAAAAGTACTCATCTACTTTCAAATTCAGGTATTTTGTGAAATTATCAAAGAAATACTTGGTAGATTTTTCTAAGTCTTCAGAAATGTAAAAAAAAAAAAAACTTAACATATTTCATTCGTTTTGTTGAAAATTTAATCGCAAATATAATATAAAAACTAGTATCTTGCGGCCGCCACAAGACTTTCCTCTAGATTTTCCTATACACATTCACTCAGTACAAATATTTATTAAAACTGTTATTTATTAGATTTATCTTCCATGATAAATACAGACGATTTTCATCTTAGAGAAAATTAACACCCAAAGAAAGATGTTTTATTCTCTACAAATAACATCTTAAAAAATGGGCTTTCATGATGGTTATTTCACATATCATGTTTCGTATAGCTATAAGTTACAGAAGTTGCGTTATATGGCTTCCTGTTCTCGGGGAAAGTTGCAGCTAGCAGAGCCACCTGTTGACCGTTATGCATCCAAATTTGATTCAACATAATATCTCTGGATGACCTACTCACATATCAAGTTTTGTTTAAACATACGCAATTGATTCTAAGAAATTGCCTTCCCTTAAACTGCGGAAATCTACAGCGTTGCTTGTAGAGCGATTTGCACCAAAAGTTGGTAAGCACTAATTTATTTCAAGGTGCATCTACATATGCATTTATATTCAATTCTATGCAGTGATTACGGAGATACAGTCGTCACAAAATGTTTGTCACGCATGAACAGACAGACATTTGCTAAAAATGAACAAATCGTGTTCTGGACCTCTCGAAACGTATAAGTTCATCGAAAACCAGAAGTAGAAAATTTTTACTAATCAATACTTTCTCCTATTGAATGTAAATATATATATATATATAAAATAATAATAATAATAATAATAATGTTTGGAATAAAAGAAAAAAAAAAAAAAGCCAAAATGCTTTGTTGCTGTAACGTATTATTACGACGATTTTTTATACCATCGCTGTTTATTTGTATGAGAATAATATGAAAGAAAGGTATTTGCACATTTTAGAAGAATTTTGATTACTGAATCTCGCTTGGGAAACTCTACGCATGTTTTTCGCAAAATTCTGAACTTCTACCTTGCAAAATGCAAATTTTTCCGCAGTTGAAACCGCACGATCATTCCTTACGTCACGTTTTTATTTTTATGTTACGTTTTCTACCAAAAATGTAAGTGTATGAGAACATGTCGTTCTTAAAGAATATACCTTATAAATAGATGAAATAGATGCGGTCCATTTCTACTTAGATGGTATATGTTAAACACGCAAAACTGACGCAAAATTGGTTCCTCCAACTATTCTGCCGTACAGTAACAGTCATTACATCAAAGAAGTAGTATGTTGTGGCCACCACATGACTTTCTTCTATATTTTCCTATACAAATTCACTCAGTAAAAATAATTTATTTAAATTATTATTTAAATAAATTATCTTCCACGATAACACAGACGATTTCCATATTACAGAAGTAGTATAACACTAAATATAAAAAAAAAAAAAAAAAAAAAAAGTCAATTTTATCCTCGATATTACATTTATTTATTTATTTATTTTTTAGGAAAAAGATTGATAATTTTATTTTAAATTATCGCAGATCGATGGTTCAACCATTCGTTTTAAAGGAATTGCCGAACTCTTTTGAAAGAAACCCATCATGAAAATTTTCTCCCCTTAAGGAGGGGGGGGGGGGAGAGGCTCGTACATACACAACTTTTTTTTTTCCCAGTTGACTATCTCTATTATAAATAATTCTTTTAAAATTCATAATGATTATTAAAAAATAATTATTTTTATGCGCATTTATACAAAATTTTGTCCTATACCACCATGTTAAAAATTTAGAAAAAGCGAGATGGCACCGCAAGCTGTAGGACAGTTTTTACCAAAAGTTGATAAGCACTAATTTATGTCAATATGTAACTACATACCAATTTGTATGACATTCTGTGCAGTAGTCCCTGAAATACAGTTGCCACAAAAATTTTGTATCACATACACACACACGCGCAGACAGACATTTTCTAAAAATGGTCAAATCGTGTTCTACAGCTCTCAAAACGTGTAAATTCATCAAAAACCCGAGGTCAAAAATTTTTACGAATCCAATATTTTCTTCTATTGAATATAGAAGAAAGTAATATATGTGATGCAGTTGAGATGCTTCGGAGAAATTTAAACAGCCTGATTACACTTTCACAACATGCGATGTCCTGAGGTAAGTTTATCCATGGAGTGACAAACGAAAAATCTTAAGAAATAGGAAAAATATCAGTTTATATTCAAAATCTACATACAAAACTTAGTTTTATTACGGAAAACTATTAAGTTTACTACTTTAGTACAATAATGTCAAAACTCGAGTAGGGAATGCTCTACCGAAACGTAACCATGTGTCACAAAATAGAACAAATCTGAAGTTACATTTAAAATCTAAATACAAAACTTAGTTTTCTTACCAAAAACTGTGGACTTACTTCACAAATAAGTACAGAATCGCAAAATTCGAGAGGAGTATTCTGTTAAAGATGGTAATATAAGGAATTTTTCTAACTTCTAAAACTATCATGGCCTTATTCACCAAATCAGTGTTAACCCATGGTTCACGTAACACTTGTGTTAGAGTTAACACTCCCTTAACCCTGGGTCAGAAAGTTTTCGTATTCACCATCCGTGGATTAGTTGACGCCAGTGTTATCTGTAAGAGTCTCGCTGATTTGTCAATAAAAACGCAATGCATTAAAAAAGTAAACAAGAGTGGTTTCGCTGTAACTGTAACATACTCATTTAACACCAGAGTTAACCCACCAATTTAGGAGGATTAAAAAAAAGAGGGTTAACTCGAGTGTTAAATCGCTGATTTTGCGTGGTGAACACCCATTTTGAGATAACCTAGCATATTCCCGGGTTAACATCAGTGTTAACAATTTGGTGAATAAGGCTGTCAGTGTTTCATATTCAATTTCATTTCCTAAGGCTAAATATTAGAAGGAAAATTTCAAACAAACAGATATGAGGCATATTCAGTTCAAATTCAGCTTATCAGACGAAGTTGCACTTAGCCTGTAGTTTCATTTAACCCACTTTACCAAAAAGAAGAAAGTAAGTATTTTTTTTTTTTTTTTTTTACTTTTCAAATTGTTTAATTTTAAATCCACTTTCTTTAAGAAGTTCAATAAAATTTCTTTTTATTACAAAAAAACGAAAACTAAATTACCATTTTATTTTATTTTATTTTTAATTACAGTTATTTAACTTTCCTAAAAATCTTTTTCGATGTCGTATAAAAGAAAAGTGTCAACGAAAACAAAATAACAAAAGAATAACAAATGGGATTCTACATTGGTCAAATGAAAAGGACTGTAAGCGTTTTTCTCCAGAAATAATCTTTCTTTAAAAATATTTTCCTCTAAAGCGGAAGTTTCTAACATATTTTAACAGGGATTTGCATTGTAAACAGATTATATTTCTTTCCGCTGAGAGAGAGGATTAACGCGTCTGATGAATTCAAGATTTGGGGGAAATTTTTTTTATAGAAGAAAATCCAAACATAAAATAGATTACTTTACATGTACCACAAACTTTTTTCTTCTTTTAAAAACTGGCTCAGAAAAATTAAAATCTTCAATCTTTTCCCCTCCATTTTCATTTTATTTATTTATGTATTTGTTAAGATTTGCTGGTTGAGTTTTGCATCTCACTAGTGCTAAGCTGTGGGCAATTGGCGACAGTCTGGGACTCATCCCTACGGGTGCTGCGTTAACATGCCCATATTTTGATTAGTTTATTTTTAAAATATTTAATATAAAAAGCATATTTTTAGAAATCATCTATTTTATGGAAAATTATTATTGTTGTTATTATTATTATTATTTGCATTCATCAATAAAAGTAATATGAAATTTTACGTTATAGCAGTATTGATTTTAAAAAAATGATTATTCTTTAAGAAGCCATTGCAGTTAAATATTTCAGAGAATAAACATTATTAAATATATATTTCTTTATCATTGAAATATTAATTTTTTTTATAAAATATTGTGTAAAACTATTTAACATTTCATATTTCACTGCAAAACCTTATTCAGCGATATTTCGCTCTGATAATTTCATTACTATACTGAATTTAGTATCTTTACGCTGCAGAATTCTCGTGGTTAAACTTTATGTTTTATTCCATCTAATCCTCAGGCCATATTTTAGAAAATTTATTCCCTCAAAAATATTTTTTTCTTCTTTCTTTTACAACTATGCATAAGCAAAAGTTTTATTGCGGTCGAAAAAATCCAAGCTCAAGACGTGCTTAAAACGTAAAATTCAAATGATCAAACTAAACAGACGAGAGGTATTTAAAAGTTTAAAAAATATATATTATGAGTTTTTGTTTCTAAATAGAAGAGCTTAATAAATTTTATGTCAAAATTGTATGCTGCTTCAACTCTATTAATGTGCGGGACTATCTGAAAGCTTCGATATTCTTCAAAATATTATTCTCATAAAAAATAATATTTAGTTTTTACTTCCATTACCCGACTACCGTAGGTTATAGAAGTATTGTATTCGGTCCAAAAATTCGATATCGAATTTTTACCTGATTTACAAGTTTTAAGGTCTCCTGAGTCCAAAAAAGTAGTTTTTGACAATTGGTCAGTGTGTGTGTGTGTGGTGTATATATGTGGGAAATCTGGCTATCATACTTCTGAAATTAATAAAGATAGAAATACGAAACTTCTTAATTGAGACAGGTTTGGTGCACAGATAAATTTTCTAAATTTTGGTGAAAATTTTTAAACCAGAAGTAGGACATCGAAAACTGGAAGTGGTACCGTAAGTCCGTATCTCAAAAATGGCTTTAACAATTTTCTTCAAAGTTGCTATATAAACACTCTATTAGATGTCCTTTTGAATGATACAGTTGGTTAATTCAGGAAAATCGATAGGCGTCCTGTATAAATAGCTCAATTTCAGGTCTCGCAACTGCGTCCCTTTAAAAACGGCTGTACGGATTTTTTTTCTAACTCACCATATTAATTCCCTTTTATCATTTTGTATGTTTTTATTGTTTTTCGGTCAATAATTGAGTATGCCAAGTTTTGATATAAGTTGGTATCTCAAAACCGGCTCTAACAATTTTCTTGAAAATTGTTATATAAGTCCATTTTACATATTCTTTCTCACGTATTACGTGGCTATCACAAGAAAATTAACAGTCATCCTGATTAGGTAGGTCAGTTTTAGATTTCGAAAATTGTTGTTTTAAAAAATAATTCTGCAATTTTTTGTTCTTTATTATTTAACTAATAATTTAAACTCTATTTTATATGCTTTTATGCGGGTTTCAAGTTTCTCTTACCGGAAAAGTTTTTGGTGTCTACTTCGTTAGGTCAATTGTATGCCTTATGATCACATTATCTCCAAAAAATACATATAATACGTGTAATGTTATGGAAGTCGTGTGATTGTTTCACACCAGATTTTTATTCTAGCCAAGTTATAGTTGTCAAGGGAACTAATATTTAATTTCAATATGTTAAAAGTTTTTTTTTTTTTTTTTTTTTTTTTTTTTGAGGAGAAGGAAACAAATAAATAAATGTAAATATTAGAATGTTTTATTATTGAATATTTCAAATAAAGCAAAGATAATTTAGATTAAAAATGACTAGAAATGTAGATTTTTATTAGTAAAATAAAAATGTCTTCAACTGAATTTTTCTACAGAGGAAGAAAACTTCATCAAAACTTTTAGCAAATTAAAAGGATGATTGATCATTACAACTTTGAAAATAATGATTTAAACAAAATGTAGAATGTTTATTTTCTTATATTTTATTAATTTAATTATTTTAACTGTAATATTAAAATAAAATTCTAAAGAACAGTGCATAAGGTCACAGTTGTGCAGTTTACTCTGAAGTTTAGACTTAAGACAACGAACATATTATTATTATTATTATTATTATTATTTTTTTTTTACGGGGAGGTGGGGGGGGGACTTAATATTTTGTTATAGCGACGTTATAAACTTAAAAATCTCAAGATACACAGAAATAAGAAAAAAAAAGAAAAAAAAAAGAAAAAGAAAGAAAGAAAAAAGAAAAGAATTAGACGAGCATTTTTGCATACTTTTACTTACACGTTCAAATAATTTTTTAATTCATTATTGCTGTCTTCTATATCCAATAGAAGAAAGTACTGGATTCGTAAAAATTTTCGACTCTCGGGTTTCGACAGATTTACACGTTTTGAGAAATCCAGAATACAATTTTACCATTTTTACAAAATGTCTGTCTATATGTCTCTCTCTTTGTATGTGAGACAAAAAAATTGTGGCAACTCTATATGAGGCAGCACAGCACAGAATTTTGCATACATTTATTTGTAGTTGTACCTTGACGTTAAATAGCACCGATTTATTTTTAGATAAAAATCATTCAACATGTGTCACTACTATACTACAATTTCTTCCATTTAAAGAAGGTTATGCCACAGGTTCTATTGTATATGATCAAACAAAACTTGGTACATGAGAGGGACACTGTGAAGCATTTTCCTGATTCAGTTTGTGTATGTGTTACCGTTACAGCTCGAAATCCGTTAATGTGCAGATTACCTAGCTAATCTGCAGATTAACTAAAATGACCCGTTAAAGTGCGGAATGAAGAGTTTTCCGCATTTTAACTAGGTAATCTGCACATTAGCGGCTTCTGTGTCGTTAAAGTTCAAATGTTTGTTTCGAGCCTTAGTTTTTTTTTACACTTACTATGACGTCAAACTGTCATGTGATACAGATACGCGAATGACCTTCAAACACAAACTAAAACTTTATCCTTTCCGCTCCGCTTCCGCTATGATAATAACTGGTAAACGCAAAACGTGGAGCATCGAAGACATGATTAATATAGTTTTCTTGTTATGACCAACACAAAACTTAAAGTAACAAGTAAGTTATAATTGTTTTAATTTTGATTTTATTTCTTCATTTTTTTAATTCTGTCAATATAAGTTTGATAAGGGTCTGCACTTTATTTTATTATTGAAATCTAATCTCAATTAAAAGCTCTATCTCGTTTAACTTCTTTTGAATTATGAATATTAAAATTTACAACACAGTAATTATTTCCTCCCGAAATAAAGCTATTAAAACACAACTTTTTAAAACAAATTGATTTAAAAATTGATTTAAATTATTATTACTTACTGAAAAAAAAAAAAAAAAAAAAAAAAAAAAGATGTATTAATTTTTAACTCTGAAAAATATGGCATTCAATATTATGGCTTTCTTTAATAAATACTTAATATGAAATTTTTATGCATTTTTTAGCATTTCATTAATTTTTTTTTTTTTTTTTTTTTTTTTTTTTTTTGCTGTTGTTTCTTTCAATTTCAAGTTTCCCTTATATATTTTATATATCATGATTATATTTTTATTTTTATTTTGTTCGCTTTTTCAGATAGTTTCGTTGCAGTTTATCACATAAAATGTGCTAAAAAAGTTTTTTTTTTTTTTTTTTTTTTTTTTTTAATTGTAAAATTAATATATTTGCTAAACTTGTACAGATATATGTATGCTGCAAAATATAGTTTAATAAAGCATTGGAAAACAGTCATTTTAATTTTCATGCGTTCTAAAAGTTATTAAAGCAGTTTTAATTATTGGAAGTACTTCTTAAATAATGCTTCTGAATTGTCTAATTTAATATTTCTTTAGCGAATTAAAAATTGGTGCATAACTTCTTTTTAAAAAATAGTAATAGCAATATAAGTTGTTAATAAAACTTTCTTTTTATTTAAATGGTTAAATATTTTTATTTTGAAAAAAAAAAAAAAAAAAAAAAAAAAAAAATCGTTACTGTATTACAATTCTAACATTCATTTATAAAATAGAATTTATTGAAAGCTATTAAAGTTATTATATTTCATATTAAAAATGCATAACATCTTCCAACTTATATTGACAGAATAAAAAATATGAAATAAATAAAAAAATTAAAACAAATATAACTTTAAAAGACATAAAAATTAAAACACATACAGATTAAAATAAGTAAAGAAAGAAAGAAAAGGAAAGAAAACTATTTTTTTTTCCCGAATGAAAAAAACAAATACAACACAGCGTGCTGTAAAATTACAACACCAGATATCTTATTTTCACTTTAACGAGTGCCTAGTAGGTAATGTGCAGATTATCTAGGTAATTCGCAGATTACCTAGGTAATTTGAGAAATGAAACAATTTTCCTCACTTTAACAGATCACCCTAGTTAATGTGCAGATTACCTAGCTAATCTGCAGATTAACTGATTTCTGCACTTTAGCGGTAACATATATATAGAGCGCTAATTGGCGCTGGTATGATGCAATTTTCCCCATTTATGTGAAGGTTATATCCCAGATTCTATCGCATATAACTGCACAAAACTTGGTATATGAGACGGCCATTATGAAACACTATGCTCATTAAACTTGGTTGCCTATTGGCCGAAAAGTAGCGATGCTGGTCTACGATATACGCTGTGAATAAAAAACTAAATCTCTATTTCTGTGGCATATAAATGCACCATAACTTGGTATATTAAATAATAATTATGAAAACGAATACTCGCTTCATTTACGGGTATATCAGCAACAGGTAGCGTTCATATTATTCACCTTCTGGGATTTTCTGTGTTGCTACATCTTAGCATGTGTTGATTAAAACAGTACGAAACTGCTTATGTAAAGTCTTTATTACAAAAAGCTATGATTGAATATTTGCATAAATTAAACAGGTAAGTGGCTTTTATATAAAATGGTGGAGAAGAAAGCTTTGTGATGTCCACACATACCAGAACTTATTTGTAACAGTGGCTGCGTTGAAGACGGATACGCATGCGCAAATATTATAAAGTTGACTCTAAATATGTAAATTTACCCAAGTTTATTATAAGATATGTGCTTTGTAATTTCTTATCTTAAGCTTTAAATACTTTTTCTGGTGAGTATTATTGTGTGTTTTTCTTCTGTTTCTCCAAAGGAAAGATATCTACATTAACAAACGAAGCATCTTCATTTAAATGATAAAATTGTACCTTGAATTTTAATAACTCTATACAAAACTGAAAAATTCTAAATATTATTTTTACATCAAATAAAAATTTGTGTTTTTTATTATAATTTATGAAATTTTATTCATAGGTGTGTACAATTCCTTTCGGATTATTTATTTAAATGAAGTAAAATATCACATTGTTATTTTTCTTTGCCTCTATAAATATTTAAAAACCTTTTTATTACAAACGAATCATCTAATTGATTTTAGGACATTCCACTAAAATTACCATTTATTTCTTTCATTTTTATTAATGACACTTATAAAATGCATTAAGTTATTTAATAATAGCCTTTTAATACTTTCATTTAAAATAAAAGCTTATGATTTTTATATATCATTTAGAAATTTTTGCTAATAAGTGTGCACAAATAAGGATCTTTTATTTAAATGGCAATGAAATAAGATTTATTTTTCGATTTCTGACGAATATTTAAAAATTATTTTAATACTAACGAAGTCATTTAATTATTTTCAGAATCATTCACAAAAATATTTTCTGCTTCTCTCATTTATTTGACATTTTATTCAATATATCAAAACATAACCTTATGAAATGACATAAAACATAGCATATTTAAGCTATTCTACTAAATAAAGTCTTTTGAAAGCACCGGCTTTAATTAAACAAATATTTATGTCGCCGTTACTTTCTTCTGATTCTCCAAAAGCATAAATGAGATTTTTCTTCCATTTTCATGTAAATGTATGTTAAATTATGTCATTTACATTCCGCGGACAAAAATGCAAGAGGTTCAGTCAATCTATTTCATGAAAATCGCGGGTTATACTTTGAATATTTTAGACAGCACAACAGAAGGGAAAGGAGTTTACATTTAAAGAAAGGAAAATTTTATCTTTAGATACATCAGCTAATTTGCAAAGCATTTGTAAAGTTTTGTAAGTAAAATGTGTGAGTGCTTTTTTATTTTCAGATTGTATTCACAAACAATTAAACTGTAATTTCCATTTTTATAAATTTTGTAATTTTTTTTTCTGTGATAGGAATCTGCAGATAAACAATGTTTATTACTCTAGTTTTTTTTTTTTTTTTTTTTTTTTTTTCCCTGTGACAAGAATCGGCAGGTAAACAAAGTTTATTATTATTGTTATTATTTTTTCCTAAGTAAACATGTTCATTTCTGCTTAAAATATATTTAAAAAGAGAAGATGCTGCTTTTTTAAAGAATAAAACAACAATTTAATATAACAATTAAAGAATTTTCAATAAGAATCAATAAAAAATTAAACAAGAATTAATGAAAAACATCTAGCAAATGAAAAATCACTTACCCAGTTTCTAGATGTGCTTCATCAATTCCTATTTAAAGTAATGTTTATTTTTAAGTATTTAACACACGCAAAAAAAGAAATATTGTAATTAAATAATATTGTCAAACAAATTATGCAACTCTTTCGTGAATTAATTCCTCATCATTTATAATTTAGATAATCTTTGTCTAGACATTGGACAAACAAGAAAGGAAAAGAAAATTATTTGCAAAAAATAATAGGAAATAAAAGGCAGTGAAAAAAGCTCTTTAAGCAGAGAAAAAAAATCCACCAGAATATAATAATATTGAAAAAATATCTGTAAAAAAAAAAAAAAAAAAAAAAAAAAAAAACATTTTCTGAACACAAATGCAGCACAGGTTACTCTAAATTATTAGACTTAGTTCCATAAAGATAACTCTTATAATTACTTCTGATAATTATAATAATAACTTCACATTAGGTTGTAAATTGGTGGGGAAAATTAACCAGAGTCCTGATATGTATGGCGTAATTTATTAACCAATCAGCAGTGATTTTGACATTATCTCTCGTTGCAACACAAAAAAAGGACGACCATTGTCATCACGGTGCTCCAGGATTCAAATCCCTGGTACTGTATAAATGATTTCCTCTGTCCGTACATGTATAAGAAAAATTGTACATTGTCTTGGATAGAATTTTTATAATATGGATCATTCGGGACAACAGTCATTGTAATTATAAATCACAAATCTATGTGCCAAATAAATAAATAAACCGATGATTTTGGGTATTTTTTGCTCCATGGTTTTGAAATTTTGTTTGGTTATTTTTGTTTGTTTTAAAACACGTACTTTTTCAATTGCCAGAAAACTATAAAAATTAGAGTATATGTGAATAAAATTAATGACAGCAAATTTATTTTACAGATCAAATATAGCACAGTGAGTAAGTATTAATTAGGTGAGGCCACACCAGAACAATGTGCGGTAATATGTCGCACATATTTTTTTTAAGGGGTATTAGATTATATATATATATATATATATCGATTTAACTTTCAGCGAAACTGAATTTGATCGGAAAATTATGTCACATAGTAAGTTGGGTTAATTTTTTTGTCATTATTTAATAGAGTAATACACTGGTTCTCATAATTATAAGGACACCCGTTTTTCTATATTAACTAAACACTGAACACTATTATTTAAACAAATACATTTTTTATTAATTTGAATTTCATTAATAGACTATATTTAAAAAAGTTTTATCGTTTTTCTATCTTAAAAACTTTAAATACGGTCAAAAAGAGGATTTTTCAGGTGTTCACAGTTATAAGGACAGCTCGAATCTTAGTAATTTTTTTTTTTCAGTTATTCTTTAAATTATTATTTTATGGGGTCTCTTTTTAGGGTGAAACAGTCAGACATTCTCTCTGGTATATATATACATTTTTTTTTTTTTTTAATTCAGTTTCAATACCATTTCATACAGCATAGATGATATCCTGAATACATTTAAACTATTTAAATTTGCTTTCCACTTGCATGCACTTTTCTAATATGATACGTTAAGGTTTTTTCAACTTTTAGGCCACGGGAAAGGCAATAGTACAGAAGTTTCTTTCTTCAAACTATTTCCTATTGCTCTAGAAGTAGAGCAAAAATGTAAGTCTTGTTAAAAAAAATATTATTACCCCCCAAAATCTAACAAAAATCTGAGAATTCCACTTTTAAAATTTGCGGATATTCTCTTGGTGTTCATAATAATAGAAAAAAATTACTAAATTCCTTCTGCCTTTAGTAGAAACAGCTCCCCAGAACACCATAGATCCACCTTTAAAATGCCCGATTCATTTCTGCCTTTAAAAAATCTGCTCTGTCTTTCGCTATCTTCAGACCGTGCCAGTAACTGTTAAAACCATTTGGTTAATCAAGAATAAAATGTTTTTCATCCGTAAATGCAACATTTTACCATTTCATATTGTCTTTATTCAACTTTAACACAGACTTTTTTCCCCATTAAATGCTTATTGATTATTACATGTTTTTTATTAATTTTAACATATTATTAATTATTTTAAACATGCATAAATATGGACCCCAACCTTTCGTTAAAAATTACGAGCAAATTCAGTAGCACTCATTATAAGTATAACAGTAAGAGAAATTATGAGTCTTCGATCTCTGTAAAACAACTCTGATTTTGCATCAGATCTCTCTCCTGTCGAACCAGCAGTTCAATGTTTGGTCACATTTCCTTCAGCAATTTTAGATCTTCGAATTTCGTTAGAAATTCGGCGGATTGAAATTATCCTTCCACTTAAAGAACACATTTATCATACTTCACTACATGTACGTTCTTTTTTTCGAGGAATTATCAGTAATGTCCGTCCAAGAAAAATTGAAGGCTTATATATGAATTAATCTAGCCCAGTAGTTAACAAATTCGCATGTCAACTGTAATTTATCCGCTAGTAAATTAATAAAAAAAAAAAAAAAAAATCTTGATTGTCCTTATAATTATGAACATCTAAAAACGTGGAGAAAAAATATTTTGCATTATTTTTTATTAATTTTGTTTCATATTAAAAAAATTATGGCAGTTTTGGTTTTTAGAATACTTGATATATTAAGTGCACTTAGTATTCCACACAGCAAATTCACATCTATAAGATATCTATAAGCTGTAAACACGAAACATTCAACACATCCATAAGACATCTAGAAATATCTAAATCGCATACATTTCACGTCTATTAGAGATGTGATGTGTGATCTCTCTGAGCTCCATAAGACATCTAAAATATCTATGATGTCTAGCTTATACACATCTATAAGACATCCAAGTATAGATCTCTTTTCAACATGCAGTACCTCTAATGTATGTCTATAAGACATCCAAGTATAGATCTCTTTTCAACATACAGTACCTCTTATAGCTGTACTATAGATATGCATGAAGGATATTATTTATAGGTGTTAGACAAAATAATGTGAACACTTACACTTTTTTACATTTTGTTGAATATCTTGAAAAATAATTACCATGTTGTTCTTGAATTTTGGGAATAAGGAAAACATGTTTTTCTCATATTTTTCAGCAAAAGACTTTGTCTCAAAGGCTTTTAGGGGACGAACAACAAATCCAATAAAATAAAGAATTTCTGATAACCCAGTAAATGGAAAAGCTTTAAATGATCTGCACATTTTAGATATGGTTATGTAAATGTTATGTTATACATGTGTAGAGTTTTGTGAGGATATCTTGAATATTTACAGAATTATTAATATTTTATTAAAAAATGCAAAAAATTTTCACAAGTTCTTACATTATAACTCCAAAGGTTTTTCTTCAAATTTCATGAAACTATTGGAAACATGACAACATACGCCTAAATCATTATACTATAGTTTAAAACAAATATATTTAATATTCAAAGAAGGTATGGAGAGTTGTAGTAAATGATTTATTATTGTGCATGCACGGACTGTAGCAAAAAAACAAAAAACTTTGACATAGTTTAAATTCAACTGTGCAGAGCACCTTAAAAAAAAAAAAAAAACAGTTGAATATCACGAAAATTCATAGAGATATCGGTGACTAAATGAGCTGTTTTTCTGATTTTTTTTAATTTAAAAAAGGTCTTTACAATAAGGAGTTATTCACAAATAAAAGTTTGTATCAGAAAAACATTTTTTCTTTTCAAACAATTCATTTTTCTTTTTATAAATATGTAGCAAATACTATTAAAAAAAAATAAGAAAAATGAATAGCAAATATTGTATTAAGTTTCATTATATAACATAGTTTTTCTGATACAAACTTTCATTTGTGAATGACCCCTTATAAAGGTATTTTTAGGAAACAACTGAAAAACAACTTATTTAATCACCAATAATACCTATGAATTTTTGTGATATTCAACAGGATGTTTTTTATAAAGTGCTCTATACAGTTGAATATCAAATTATGTCGAAGATATCAAATTATGTCGAAGTTTTTTTTTTTTCTGTAGTCCGCACATGCACAGTAATAAATTATTTACTACAACTGTCCATATCTTTTTCAACATTAAATATATTAGTTTTAAATTATAGTATATTGATTTAGGCATATGTAGTTATGTTTTCTGAAAGTTTCATGAAATTCAAAGTAAAACCTTTGAAGTTATAAAGTAAAAACATGCGAAAATTTTTGCATTTTTTAATACAATAACTCCTTAAATATTCAAGAATTCTCACAAAACTCTAAACACGTATAAAATATAATATTTATTAACCATATCTAAAACTTACAGATCAATCGAAACTTTTACACATACAGGGTTATCACAAATACTTTTTATTTTATTGGATTTGTTGTTCGTCTCCTAAGGGCCTTCGTGAGAAAATCTTTGCTGAAAAATATGAGGAAAGACATGTTTTCCTTATTCCCAAAATTCAAGAACAACACGTTAAGTATTTTTCAAGCCATTCAAGAAACCGTAAAAAAGCCCAAGTGTCCACATTATTTTGTCCAACACCTGTACGTCTTTAAGACCTTCATCTTTTAGATATTTAGGTACTTCTTATGGATATTTTTGACACACAATAAAATTATATATTCCACTGGAAGTACCTGAAAATCTTAGCCCAGACTTTTACTTTACTGAGAAAACTAAATAAAAAGTATTTGAAATCTGGTATTATCACTAAAATTTTTAAACGGAAATGCGAAGTTGATGTTATTTTTCAGTATAATGAAATATATACTTACATATGTATAGTAAAATTAACAACACTAGAGCCTTAAAATACTAAATATATTGATAGTTATTAATTATTGATAGTAATTTCAATAAAGTAATTAAATATTTGTTTTATGTGCACTTTATCTTTTTTTCACCACCAGATCAGTATTTTTACCTAATTTAAAGTTTTAAATACTGTTTTCTCTTACCAATATATATAGAGAAAATGTTGGGATAAAATTTTTGAAACTGAGTTTTTGACACTTACATGTTTTGAAGTCCTTGAATCCCAAAATCAGGTGTTTAGCAGTTGGTTTTTTTTTTTTTATAACTCAAAATTTAATAACAGAAAGTCTGTCAGTGTGAATACTCTAACCTAAATCTATATTACTGAGTTTAGACTTCCTACTGGCATTTGTTTGAGTTATGTATCTGTTATTTTTTTTATGACTTCATATTCAGAAAATTCACAACCATTAAATTAGTAATAAGAACAAAACTTTAGACGAGTACCATAAAACATAAGAATTTGCAACAAGTGTTGAGCGTTCTATCATTTTATGGTGTTATTCAAAGTTTTGTACTAAATGCAAGTTCTGTGGTGCTTTTTATACTTTTTATTAAATTAGTACTTTAAATATTTTATATTTCAGTTTGGAGATGCACTTAAATTTTCGCATTTTAAGCTAAAAATTATAATACTAAAATAGTGTATGTTAATTTTTCGATAAAATAACATGGGTTTTGACTTCTGAGTCTTAAATTGCACATCATTGATCAATTCATGTAATTAACTAAGATGAAGTGACGGATGAATTAGTTTGAAATGCACTTTTTCAGAACATTTATCCATCCAGTTTATGTTGGCCTGTGTTTATTCTATCACAATCTTAGCTTTAGGGCAGTTTTTGTTAATTTAAAATCATGGTAAGTAGTTAATACAAAATACCACTGGCTTTTTGTGTAAATTGTACAATGATTCTGCTTCTGAGGATCATCATAAAATGCATGTATTTTGTATTAACTGTTTGCTTAATTTGCTATTAATTTAAATTAACAAAAGATTGCTTTAAAGCTAACATAGATTGCAGCTAACACATGTTTTCTTTTAAAGTTCAGAAATGAGAGTAAATTTTCACTAAAATTTTTTATTCAACTAGGTTAAAAAATCGTTAAATTATCCAAAATAGTTATTCTGTATCGCACAGATGTAAATAAGAGAGTGAAATGTTATGGAGAAACTTAAGCTTCTGTAACAAAAATGCTGGTTAAAATGTTCAATGAAATTTAAACATGCAATTATTTTGAAATTGGAAATACATTACCCTCCCGTACTTTCTGTATAATTTCCCCCTCCATCATACATAAAGTTGAACATCATTTTTATCTTTCTGGCAAATAATACATCCATTTAAATATTTTTATGCATATTTATAGGTAAAATGCATTTAAAATCTTTATTATGGCTGTTTACAGAAAAAAATAAAAATAAAGGTGATAGAACAGACATTTAAATAATTTCACATTAATAAATCTACTCTTATAAAAATCGTCTCTTTACAGGTTAAATAACCAATTTTGAATATACAGCTCAACACAAACATAGAAACAAAATTTTTCGACAATTTCAACCCTCAAAATTTATTTGATAATTTGCATTTTCTTTTTCCAAGCACTATATACTGTTTGATTTTTTAAAACTAAGTCTTATTTAAATGCATCATTCATCATTGCAACCCTATTTCCAATTTCGCAGTTTAAAAAGTAAATGATGAATGCAATTTCTTTTTATAAACTTACATGCAGGAGTATGAATATACATCTATTCATTGTATATGCATTTATATGTCTGTGGTGTGTATTTTAGCTGATTTTTTTTTCTTTTTTTCCTACAGCTATGTGGATACACATCAACAAAATGAAACATTAAAACAGAATGATGTAGAAAAAATAAAATCTTTATTTAGAAAAATCTTATTTCAAGCGAGCCATTGCATGGTACAGGCAATCTTTTATAAAACTTTCAATATCACTGGCATTAGCATTGAAAAAATAATTTTTTTCGAACAGTATTTATTGTATTGTGTTGTGGCTTATACAAGATCCATTAGACCATTAACGCTAAGGAAATCGAGAACCAGAAGAGGGGAAGAGTATAGGTCCTCCTTGAAAGACTCAAACAGAACAGCATCTATAATAATAATAATAATAAAAAGATAAATAACATTGTATTATTAAGCATAAATCATAGAATATATACTTAACAGTAAACAGAATTGCATACATATTTAGGAATTCAAACTAGCAAACATGTGAAAAGATTTTGTATAATTTTTATATTTTGTTTATCTTCGATTAAATTTTGCAAATCAGATGGATAAAAGTATGTTGTAGAGAACAAATAGGGTCTATGATATACAGGGGACATCTAGATCTAGGGTAGAGTCCTGCATTGGGTCAGGTGCAAGTTGCAAGTTGATTTTGCATAAATTTTTTACCTGCAGGTCTACCCGAAAAATGTTATTTTTTAAGCTTTTTTTTCATAAAGTTTAGTGTTAACGTTTTGCAAAAATTTCCAATGTATCTGCAAGATCTCCATAGTAAACAGAACATATTTTTTTTATGCTGTCAAAATATTTAGAACAGCAAATATTTTAAAATTAAATACCGTATATTTCTGTGTATAAGCCGAGAATGTTTGGAAATTTTTCGGAAGCTAAAGTACAGGGTTTCACAAAATATACATGAGTTCACAAAATTCTAGCAAAAAAAACGTACATTAGAAACAACGATTGAATGCATATATTTTAAGCTTAAAAACTATATATAAAGTAAAATAGTGATATTAAACCTTGTTTTAAAATAATTATCACATATAAAACACTTAAATTAGCAATTTTAAATTTATACAATTAAATCATCTCTGTTTAAAATATTTCTAGGCTAACACTATCAAAAAAAGTGGCAAAGCTTCTTTTTTTTTTTTTTTTTTTTTTTTATAGATTTTTTTTTTTTTTTTTTGTTGAAGATTGCCTTGAGGCACTGATAAAAATACTCAAAAGTAGAAATATATAAAATAATTTAGATACGTCATTAAAAAAAATTGACGTAATCGGTCTTTAAATGGCTTATTTATGCAAACATCCAGCGGCTGCAGCATGGACGTTAGGCCTCCCGGTATTACGACGACTATCGTTTGCAGTTTCCGGCACTTGTCCTTCACTGCGTGTGTGAGCGCATTTGTTCGATGCCTGTGCTAGCCTCCCTTCTGATACGGTTGCAAGAGTTAAAACTATTGCCGCTGGTAAACACAATGCGATTGTTTTACGTCATAGCTAGGCAAGGTAAGGAATTCTATTGGATAAGCACACATTTCGCGCAATTTCATTGGATAGATTATCCTGAAAGTTTTATAGATTGGTAATATTTTTGCCATTTTGGCGATAAACTCAAACTTTAAAAGAGCATTTTATGAATTCAGATTATACACAGATTTGCAATTTTGGGCAAATTTCTGAAGTGGAAAACGTACTCTCGGCTTATATTCGGAAATATACGGTACTTTTTTAAATATTATGTTTGAATGTATATTGACATTTTGTTATATTTTATTGAAGTTTTTTTTTATACAGTAAAACCTTAATCTATTGCTCTTGCATTTATTGTTTTCCCACATTTATCATTTTATTTCAATAATCCCTGCACAAATTGTATTTAAATAATCTTAACGAAACCTGCATGTATTGTACTTCAAAAAGTTTTTTTCCCGCTTTCATCATTGTAAAATGTTTCTTCTGACCTCGTAAAAACTTTGTCTTGAAGGACAAGCGGTTCCATGTACATACAAACTGGAATTACTTCTTTTATTCTAAAATAACTCATTTCCATATAAGATCAAAATTGTGATGCCATGTCTCCGGACCATCAATTAATTTTGTAATTTCAGCATGGCAACCTCTTTAGTAATATAGAAAATTGTTCCATGAAATGCAGTTACATGCGAAAAAATGATGAAGAATACCACACCAAGAAAATGATGATGCTGCTAATGCAGATGCAGAGTGGTTGCATGTAACAGAGGATGCGTCTGGTACAAAATTTAGTAATAATACATGTATTAATCAAGACGTTGTGACATGCGGCATCCTAGAGCATACAAGAAATGTGTAATTTCAAAAAATGAAAATAATGGCGAAGAAATAGGGAATTATTTTCACGCTGATGACTCAATTATGGCGTTTAAAAATGCATGAACTTTTATATAAGCACATGAAATTACAGAAAAGAACCAGAAAAAATGTTGTATATCTGGAAAAATTCCTGTTTAATTTATATATATATATATATATATAACATAGAATTTTTGATTTTTAAAAATAAATTTTACTTAATGTTCTAAAACATTGACTTACTGCTTTCACAGTTTGGAAAGTAACAAATTAGTTTTTATTAGTAGTATACTGTATACACTGTGTGTACTAATCCATAAAGATTGTTTTCTTCGTGTTTTGACTTTAACCCGCATTTGTCGTTTTACCGCTTTCATAATTTTTGTTTCACGCACCCCGTAAAACACGAAGGATCGAGGTTCTACTATACTTACATATACATATTTCTAATTTCTTTGTAATAATTAATTCTCTAAAATGTATGTTTAATAATATACCTATATTTAATGTAATAGAATTTTAATTTAATATTTTATAGCATAAATTTAACATTATGTGTGAAAATGTCCAGTTACTGGTCAAAAATCATTTTACAGTTTGTGTGTGGGTCATGATTTTCCGAGCCACGCAGGACTCTAATCTAGGGTGTTCATTGAATTCAAAGGGCAGGAGTGACATACTAACCTTTTTCAAAGACAAGCTGGTACCTATATATATATATATATAATTTTAGTGAATTATTCATTTACTAAAATTCATATATCTTTAAAATTTTATTGTAATAACTTCTACCGCCTTATAGGGCATTGTTTTCAGTAGTTTCTTTTTTGCTCTCCCCCCCCCCCCCTTTTTTTCCAACTTAGCTGATCCAATGACAATATTTTATCTTTGCTATTGTGCAATATCAAAAAGGAGAGGAGAAAAAAAAGGAATGTGAAAAATTTTGCATTACCATTTTTCTCTCCTTTAGCGGTGAATTTTCTAAATAGTATTGAACCATATTTGGAAAATATAGCATAATATTTGCTCTATTTATTATTATCTGTATTTGCTCATATTTGCTCTAATGAAATAAATATTTGTAATGAGCTTTTTTAATTCACCGTTTTCAAAAACAATATTGCCAATGTGGCAAGATGCAATTGCTAGTCTTTAACCTTGAGCAAAAAAATCGGGTTGAAAGTTAGATTAGTTTATTTTCTTTTGATTAAAAAGAAAAGAAATTAAAATGGTCCTAAATTTAAAATTACTATCTGCATAAATGCAGATTTTTCTGCTTTGCCCTGCATAACAAACATTATTGGTAGAATTACACTGAATAGTATTTCAGGTGAAAAACTTCAGTGTAAATATTTTACTTCTGTTGTACAAACAACTTTTTTATCCTTTATTGAATACTGACAGGCTTTGTTTCGCTAATCACTGTATTTAAAAGAATTAAAACGATCGCTTTTTTATATCTCTTTATAAAAAAAAAAAAAAAAAAGAAAGAAAGAAAATTCACTAAAATTGCTGAAAAGCTCACTTTGTATCCTTACAGTCTTCAACAGTGTATTTCTCATCCACAAAATTTCAGGTATATATTTATTGCCTAATAACAATGCCTTACCAGTGAGCTTCAATTTGAGTGCTTATCGGATGACAGTTTAGTAACAGACAGTATTAAAGAAAACTGAAGTAGCCCTTTTTTATTTGAATCATAATTACATATGAACAACACGTACTATACATAATATTTATTTTCACACTATTTCCTATATTTGATTTGATAAAAATCTCCATACAAAAATATCTTTTTTCAGAAACTAAAAATGTGCTTAGCTATTTTTATAATGAATTTACTTATTTATTTGAAAAAAGAAAAAAAGATTAATAATAAAAACAGAAAAAAATAAATAAATAAAAGTGCTTAAAAAATAAAATACATGAAATATATGTTACACGCAATTAATACCTTATAAGTCATACATTATCTAGTTAAAAGTATGAATGACATTAAATGATTGATTAAAAACTTCAGCATTCAAGCATAAAAAGAATTTTTTTTTTATTATTGATTTATCAATGAATATTTAATGTAAAACTCGAATATGGTAAGAATTAATGATTAAAAAAAAATCAAATTCACAAATATGTTGAAAATAACAAGATTAATACTGGTTAAATTTTCAAAAATGAATACAGTGAAGCATTGATAATCTAGCATTGACGGGAAAAAGATATTGTCGGATTACAGATTTTTTTTGGATTATAGATGTGCTGAAAATTTATCAATATTGCTAATTAATCACAACATTCAAACTAGTTCGATTTTATACTCTTTTATTCCTGAGTTAGATAGTTCTTCTGAAAGATAGTTCGAAAATTCATCTTAGAAAATTCATACCAATCCATAAATCAGTAAAATTATATAGAAATCAATAAATTTTAATGACGAGATGATCCATAAAAGTTGATAAGTATGCTGTTTTATGGTCATCTGCATGTAACCTGTTGAGTATTACGATTTATGAGTTGAGGTAAAAAAGGAAAAAAAAGGGGGGAGGGGGGGAGGGATGGTCTTTAATGCTGGATTATAGGCGCTACCGAATCATAGGTTTCTGGATTATCGATGCTTCACTGTTGAAGTAAATCAGTAAAATATCTTTTTATGCACTATAAAATTTTACACATTTCAATTATAATTAAGTTTTTAAACTACACATTATGAAAAAAGAAATTCTCACATACTAGTTTCTAAAAAATTAGAAAAAAGAAAAACACTACTATTATATTATTACAATGCTAAAATTCTGTTATAAAGATGTTTATAATTTTCGAAATATTAATAAATAACAAATCTTCTTGTTTTAGCCTCTCTTATCTGCACTTATAAAATCAAGGTTTCTTCCCAAAAACGAGAATATGGAAAGAGCGTCTATTTTGGGCAGATTATCTGATTGCCCTTTTACAAATCCAAGATTGTCATTACACCAATAAAAATGTAATAAGAAAATAGAAAAGAATTATATAAGAATAAGACATAGTATAGTTATAAAAAGTCTAAGTTATTTCTTACAAAAAGTAAAATCTTTAAAAATAAAATATAAAATATAGATTAAAACAGACAGCAAGCAGAAAAAGCAATAGGTAAAAGAATGTACCCTAAGTTTAACATTCGCACTTCATGAATTGTGACGTCAAACCAATTATGGAGTGTTTTCCAAACACATGGTTTTGTTATGGTTTCCAGCGATTTTAAAACATTAATTAAAAACTAAAGAAAATTTTTTTACGATTTTAATTGGATTTTTGAGATTCACAAGATTGAATTTATCCAGTACAATTAAAAGAAAATGTTTTCCTTTCAAGTGCTTCCCCATTAAAAATTCGATTTTGAATTTTAATTATTTCTTATCATCCGATTGAGTTTAAATTTTTCATGCGTGAATAACTCTGAAGACAATACATTTTCAAGCAGTAACATATTTAGGGGAGTCTGGGGGATCAGGAACCTTAACTCCAGTTTAAAAATTTTAGAATAATTTGAAAGAAAAGAATGTTTTTAAAATTATTAATTTATGTGACAATTTATATCTTCATATTAAAAAAAAAAAAAAAAATGCCTGTACATATATTATAATAACTGAATTATTGCAATGATATATGGTAAAGCATACATTTTAGCTTTTTTTAAAAATTTATTTATAAAAGAAATTGTTTAAGATGCTTTTTAATGTTACTCACCCATCACAAAAATGAATAAAATTAAATAACAATCTCAAATTATCAATAATAATAGTTTTTTGCATGGTCACAATATTTCTTTCAATTTTATATATGTTTACAATTTGTTTGAATGGCGTATGAATGAAAGATTGGAAAATGATTTCTTATTAACAAATTTTTTATTACCAGATTTTTTTTATTTGTAAAGAAAAAAAATAAAAATAATGACAAAAAAAAAAAAAAAAACTTTATTGCTGAATTTGTAATTAGTATAAATGAAGAATTATCTTTCCTTACACAAGAGTAAGAAAAATTAAAGCGACTTAGAATATATCTTTATTTAACAAGTGAATTTTCCCAATAAAGCTAATTTAGATTATAAATTTTTTGTTTTGTGTTCTTAAATTGTTCTCTAAAACGTTTCTCAGTAAATTGATCTCTTAAAAGCAAGCAATTTTCGCCTTAACACATTGAGCGCCACACAAATCCTTACGGAAATCCCTGTTAGGCCCCACTCGCTGCTTTGAAGCATGTTATGTTTATTGTGTTTCAATAAAATCTATTAAAATGCCTTAATGATATTTTGTAATAAATAAAAATTAAGTAAATTTGAAATAAATCTTCAGTAATTACTTAATACAATGTAAATTTTTAGTTTTATATAATATTTTATACTTGTCAGCCACTGGTGGTTGACATGACCTAAACGGATAGTTCAGTGTCAGCCACCCAGTGTTAGAAATAAGAATTTTGAAACTAGGCGTCAAAATGATGCCTGGATTAAATTTTTTGGGTGTTAGAATGGAAAATCTAGATGTCATCTATAATTCAATCTGTATATTTAAAAAAAAAAAAAATGATAATAAAGTATCAACTTGTAAATAATATATGCAAGGTTATATAAAAAAGATTTATGTAATGAATGTAATTACATTGACAATATTAAACATACATATTTAAAATCGCAAATTCATTCTTCGCCCAGAAGATACATCATTCCACCACAATTTAATAGCATTTTCTAGGCAGAAATTTTCCAATTTAGGGCTGTTTAATTTAATCATTAACAAATCGTCAACTACTTTCATAGAGATATGATTTCTTAAATCAGTTTTTATTAGATTCAATTAACTTATATAGACTTGTTTACAGTCTGATGGGATTGGGAAAATTATTAGGTATGATAATAAATCCAGGCATCAAACATGGCACCTATTATTGGAATTCTAGGCATCAAAATGAAAAAACTGGTCGCAAAATGTGACTAACGACCGCTTATTTCTAACCCTGCAGCCACCAAATGCTGACATGGTACTCAATACATTAAACTAAAACTTTATACCTAAATTATTTTCATATCATACATTCTATTCTAACAAAAAATATATTCAACAAAATTCATATTTTAATAAAAAGTGTACTTACCAAATATTCCTGCACATCATTACTGGTATTTCTTTACTCGCTGAAAGATTCTGGGTTAGTTTCTCTGAAAAAATGAAACAAAGCATTATTGAATAAATACTGAATTATATCTATAATGAATTCCAGTATTTGCATACAGTAGAGAATACTACAACTTTGCTAACTTCAAAGTTTTATGAAAGGCATGTAATCTGCATTTTGCATACAAATGTATACAACAACATAACATCAGGGGTCGATCCAGGGAAAAATTGGGACTCTTTTGCTGTCCCTTCACAAAATTAAAATCTCTAAAATGGGCCCCATCACAAAATTCAAATCCTTAAAATGGATCTCTTCACAAAATTCAAATTCAGAAAATGGGTCCCTTCACAAAATTCAGATTTTTAAAACAGCCCTTTCACAAAATTTTGTTTTATAAAAATAATACTTTTGTAAAAAATTTTCCATGTTTACAGTATTATTTTTAATGAGTGTCTATACTTGTGTAATAAAATGCTATTAACTTGATATTAAACATTAGATAGAGTAACTGCTAAAATGAAAGGTTTCTAGCAACAATTTTTTTTTTTTTTTCACAAAAATATTTTGAATTTCACAAAAATAAATAAAAATTTCACAGAAATGGGCCCCAAAAATTAAAACCTGGATCAACCCCTGAACGTAGTGCTGATTCTATGCTAATTTGGCAGGGTGTACCACTTGGCAGTCCTTTTAAACATATTTTAGCATCCGGTGGCCCTTTTTAAACCCATTTCAGCAACTAGTGGCTTTTTCTAATACTTTAAATATTTTTAGAAAACTTTTAGATATTTTTCTTTCCAACATACAACCTTCTAGCAATAGTTTTACAGTATTCCTAGAAAAACAAATGCATATCGCCTGCATACATACGCATATAATTTGTAATTCACTTTTGTCACACACAAAAATCATAACATAGAAGACTGCAAATTATGCCCTTTTTGAAAATATGTTGCCCTTTTTATTGAAATCCCTCTGGCAGCACTTTTATTGCAGAGTCAGCACTACAACAATATTTCTTAAAAAAAATTTCTCAGTGACGTGATAATTTAAATCCCCCCCCCCCCCATCCCCAGTCATCTTAGTGCTTTTTTTTTTTTTTTTTTTTGAGGGGTTGAGGCTTTAAAAGATGTCATTGAGAATCTTTCACAACTAAACTAATTTCTAAAACTAATTGTATTTTTCCATTTCACATGTGCAGGCGATAAAGTCGCCAAAAAATTATACAACCAATGCCAGTCATTAAGCCCCTACGAAAGAGTAATTGTTTCAAAACACTTTGAGTGATAATAATAAAAAAACAAGTCCTTCCGGCTTATTCGGAAGGGTAGGTTGATTTCTTTTTCCTTATCAAGTAGCCGTCATTTTGTTTCAAAATGGCGGCTACAAATTATTAATGCACTTGGTAGAAATATTGATGTAGGCTACGCACATATGGAGTTTTAAAGCAAATCGGTTCATAAATACACTTTTATGTGAATTTAAAATTTTCAAGTGGCCGGAGCTTGGAAACAAAATGGTGGGTTAGGTTGACAAATATATGAAATGTATTTGGGAGATAAGTCTACTGTACACATATAGTTCGAATTAATTCAAAATCTCAAAAGTCATCGTGTTGAAAAATTAAGTGACTGCCACTTCGATCAAAATCGCAGACAAAGTTGCTCATCTAACATATCGTTGCAAATTTGAAAATAATTTTTTTTGGTAGAAATTCTTTCAAAGAGACTTAGAAAGTTGATAAAAATGTTAGTTTTCCGCATTTCTAGTTTCTTTTAGCATTAAAATAGCCTAATTTATCCTTAAAAACGCATTAAAAAGATCCAGTAACGCAGATAACAGATTTGGCGCCAAATTTGGCGACTTTTCCCTCATGGCGACTTTTTTGGCGACTTTTGGCGAGAAAATACTTATTATCGATATACCAAAGATGGACGCAATAACGTGATTGGTTCACGAGTTACGTGAATTTTCTAGATTTTTGTTGTTTGAATGATAAATCCAATTTCCAACTTTGATTTGAATTGATTAAGTATTTCTAAATTTACCGTGATAACAAATTTTCAAGTGGCCGCCACTTGGAAACAATACAGTGGAATAAGTTGCCCAGCAAACACATCCAAGATATTTGAAGAATAGGTTTACTGTCCAACTGTGGTTTAAATCAGTGCCGTGTTTCAAAAGTTATTATGGCAACTTTTCAAGTGGTAGTCTAAGTGGCTGCAACTTGGAAACAAAATGGCAAAACAACTTGCCCATCGAAATCATCCAGTATATTTGTATGATAAGTCCATTGTCCAGTTCTAGTTTAAATTAAATCAGTATTTCAAAAATTATCGCCATAAGAAATTTTCAGGTGGCACCACTTGTAAAAAAAAGTGGAGTGAGATGCTCAGCGAACTTAAATGAGATATTTGAATGATAAATCCACTACCCAAATTTGATGCGAATTGATTCATTACTAAAGTTACCATAATAACAAATTTTCAAGTGGCCGCCACTTGGAAATAAAATTGCGGATCAAGTCACCAAGTAAACTTATCCTAGATATTTGAACCATAACTTCACTATCCAACTTTTATTTGAATCAGTTTAGTATTTTAAAAGTTATCGTGTGGCATATTTTCAAGTGGCAGTGTGATTTCAAGTGGCTAGAACTTAGAAACAAGATGTCGGGACAAGTTGTCCAGTGAAAACATTCAAGATAATTATATGATAATATCGCTGTCCAAATTTGGTTCGATTTGGAGTATTATTTGAGAAGTTATCGTGATTTTAAATTTTCAAGTGGGAGCCTCATTTCAGTGTTAACTTAAGATATCTGCCACTTTATTAAAAATGGCGGATATAGTTTATTAATAAACTTCATTGAGATCCTTACGTGGTCTGTATTTACATGACAATACAAACAATTTCGGAATACGCTTTTTACAATTTAAATTTGAAATTTTCAAGTGGTCTCCACTTGAAAACAAAATGGCGGTGCAACTTGGCTAACAAACTCTTCTGAGATATTTATATGATAAGTTAAGACACTGTTCAAATTTGATTCCATTTGGAGTATTATTTCGGAAGTTATCATGGTTTTAAATTTTCAAGTGGTGGCCTGATTTCAAGTGGTCCCGCTTAACTTAAGATATCCGCCACTTTATTAAAAATGGCGGATAAAGTTCATTAATAAAGTTATTTGAAACACTTGTATAATCTATGTATACATCAAAATTAAAAAAAAATCGGAATACGCATTTTACAATTTGAATTTGAAATTTTCAAGTGGTCTCCACTTGAAAACAAAATGGTGGAGCAACTTGGTTAACAAATTCCTCTAAGTTATTTATAAGATAAGTTAAGACACTGTCCAAATTTTGTTCGATTTGGAGTATTATTTCAGAAGATATTGTGATTTTAAAATTTCAAGTGGTAGCGTGATTTCAAGTGGCCCCGCTTAACTTAAGATATCTACCACTTTATTAAAAAAGACGGATAAATTTCATTAATAAACATCGTTGAGACCCTTATGTGGTCTATATTTACATCAAATTTCAAACAAATTCGGAATACGCATTTTACAATTTGAATTTGAAATTTTCAAGTGGTCTCCACTTGAAAATAAAATCTCGGAGCAACTTGGTTAATAAACTCATCTAAGATATTTATAAGATAAGTTAAGACACTGTCCAAATTTGGTTCGATTTGGAGTATTATTTCGGAAGTTATAGTGATTTTAAATTTTCAAGTGGTAGCCTGATTTCAAGTGGTCCCGCTTAACTTAAAATATCTGCCACTTTATTAAAAATGGCGGATAAACTTCATTAATAAACTTCATTGAGACCCTTATGTGGCCTGTATTTACATCAAAATTCAAGCAAATCTTGCTTTAAATATGCTATTTACAATGTCATTTTGAAATTTTCAAGTGGCTGCCACTTGAAAAAAAAAAGTCGGAGCAACTTGGTTAACGAACTCATCCAAGATATTTATAAGATTAGTTCACTGTCCAAATTTGGTTCGATTTCGAGTATTATTTCGGGAGTTATCGTGATGACAAAATTTTCATTATAGATAGATAGATATATATATAGAGAGATAAACGAAGTGATTGCAATAGGTCGATTTCTAAAGAAATCAACCTAATAAAAATAAAACACAACTGTTTACTTTTTTTTTCTATCTTTTTTATTTTAAGAAGTAAATTTTCCGAAACTTTACTTAAAGCTAACTTTTAAAAGTATTGTTTCATAACAAATATAACACTTATTTTATCAAATCAATAATAATGGATATAAATTAACTTTGAACATAATTAAATTTGAACATAACTTTTAATTCATTAATGTATTGTTGTTGCCAATAATGTTTGCTTGACGAGATTTGTGCTGGTGAAATGGAAAAGTATTAAACTAAAAACTTACAAATCATGCTAATAGCTATTATTATTTTATTTATTTACTTTTTTTTTTTTTTGGGGGGGGGGGGTACTACAACATTTTTCATAGTAAGGCCAGGTTTTGTGGTTAACTTCAAATGACAGAACATCAAAACAAAAAAAAAAAAAAAAAAAAAAAAAAAAAATAGGAAAATACAGTCGAACCTCATTAATGTGTGTTAACATGAATTTCATTCAACCTGAGCAGATTCCACAAACCCTGTATGAAGATTAGTTTTAGTTATATGAAGATTGTTACTGACAGCATAAACTACTGATAATATGAGCAAATTTTTCATCTCCCTTGAGATTCACGTTAGCGAGGTTTGACTGAACTAATTCCCAAATAACCGAAAAACTTGAATAGTAAAGTACTTCAACATCTATATATCTAAAAATGGCAGGGGAAAGAGAAGGAGATTCAAAAATTGTTTGCTTATTATAGGCTGAAGCTAACAGTGGTTTGCTGGTCCAGGACCATAAAAATATTCAACGGACTAGCAAAAGTAAATTCTAGTGGGTCAGCAGAGCATTGAACAAACCATTATTTTTTTCTTTACTTTATTCTAAAATTGCCTGTAAATCTGTGACAAAATAGTATGTAACAATTATAACAATAGTAAGTGTTATATAATTGATATTATCGCCTATTCGCTGTAATTTCACTTAAATAACCTTTTATTCCCCTTTTAAATCTTAATAATATAAATATGCGACAGTTTGTTTATTAAAGGCTAGTTTTTTTATTTACAATAAGGTTCCTTTGTATTTTTTAATTTGCAAAAAATTATATTTGTAAGGGTAGTACTAGCATAAAGTAAATTTTCAGGACAAAATTACTAGTCTACCTGCATAAGAAAGACGCCGAGAGTCTACTGCATATGGGCAAAAAGTGCTAGTTTATTTAAATAGAGAAAAATACCCAATTTTCTAATGATTTTATATTACATTGGTTTTTGATGATCAATCAAAATTTATTTATTATTAAAATATATAAAAAAAATGGCAAGAATAAATGGAAAATTAAATAGCATAATTTAACATATACATGAAAATTTAAAAAGGCAAATTTTACAAAAAATTCCTTTTGGTTCGTGCAAATATATTTTGGCTGTCAGTCACCGAGTTTGAGTTTACCCATGATTTATTTTTCTCTCTCTTTTCTCTTCAATGCATCGTAACAGAACTGAAGAGAGAGAGAAATGAAGCCAGGGTAAGCACGGATCATAAATGCACTGATGATGGTTGCAACTGACGGCCAAAATATATTTGCACAAATCAAAAGGATTTTTTGTAAGGTATTTTAATAGTTTTTAAGGTAAGCTAATATTTGAAAGTTGCAAAGCATTTATTACACTAAATGTTTTAATAAAAAAAAAAACTACAACTTATTTCATTAATAAAAACCAGATTTTAAAAATTAAATAAATAAATAACTGTTTAATATATTTACAATAAAAAAAAAATAGAATTTAAAATATTCCAATTATGAATAAAGTAAAAAGTAAATAAAAACTAAATTAATTTGATCTGAAATTTTTTGTATTCAAGCAGCAAAAATTAGCGCCAGTCTTTTACTTATTATACAGATTAATATAGCTTTGTAATGTAACAAGCAATATATTTTTATTTTTAAGGCAAATTCATTAAATATTTAATTATTCTTTTCATTAAACCACTTACAAAGCATATTATGTAGAGTTGTCAAAATGTTGTTTGCATTTCGCTCTACTCCCTTAGAATATATACAATTTCAATATTAGTTACCCATAAATCAGATCTGTTAGGATTAATTTTAGTTGCAAGCAAGATTGATGTAATGGTTCTGTAACTTTATCAGAAAACTATATTAAATTTTTCAATATATATTTTCATAAAATTATTAGTTTCATCATTATTAAAAGAGAATTCATGCATCTGAACGTTTTCAATGACAATCATGCCTTTGACATTATGAAAATGGATTCACATTCACACATTTAATAAGAAAAAGTATGAGTCACAAAAAATGATCAGACTCAAACATTTAAATTTTCAGTCCTAATTCACTTGGCTCATTCAATTTAAATCAGTGTAAATTTCTGGTACTTATGTATTAACTGCATGCCAGCGATTGTATTCCATTCCTATTTTAGGCTTACCTGATTGACAGAGAAGGTTCAAATCCTGGTTAACGCATTCATAGCTGTTCAGAATTTACTCTAAGCCTGTCAAATGAGCCTAAATCTAACAAAAAAATATCTGTAGAGTGACACATCAAACCAGGGTTAACACTTGACAAATAAATGAAGTGGAATAAAATAAACAAACAACCCTTTCTAACAAAAATTGGAGTTTTTCAAATTTGAGTAATTACACTTAGCAGATTTCCCCCCCCCCCCTCTCTTAAGACTTACAAATACGAAAATCAATCTTAAATTTTAACTAACCTGTTGAAGAAATCTACACTTTCGACGTAAATAATAACCTTTAAAAAACAAAAAGCAATTACAAGTCTGTAACAGCAGGAAAACAGTATTTGCACTCCGGTAATTTTTCAATCAGTATTTCCATAGTATAACTGTTATAACACATAATAGCTGCAGATTATCAGAAAATTACCAGAAATACTGCTGTTAAAATATTCTGTGCGAAAAAAAAAAAAAAAAAAAAAAAAAAAAATCCGGAATTCAAATACCTCTGTAATAGGTGTTTTGCTTTATCATTCAGAGAATGAAAGAAAAAAATAAATACATGAACGATGAAATTCATAACTCACCTTTTGAATAGGCAAACGGCTGAAAATTTAAACACAACAATTAGACATTTATAATTATAACACAGCACAGAAATATATCAAAACGAACGAAGCCTTGATCAAACATCAAAACAAACCAGATTTTGTTTGGTTACACGGTTACGGTCTCGGCGGGTCTCGGTTAAAACTTCGTTCATGGAGATGCTCTATAAGAGGAGCATAATACGTGTTATTCAAAATTCCATTAGATATCGAAGAAAGTATGTCCATTAGATGTCGAAAAGTGTACATCCATGAGACATCGAAAGAGTGATAACTATAAAATGCATTTTAGAGGTTATAGATATCTGATAGATATCTAAATTAGTGATGTCTAATAGATATCTTTTTCTTTAATGCTATAGACATCTAAAAGACGTTTTGGATGTTATAGATGCATTTCGATGTTAAATAGACGTCTTTTAGATATTTTGTGTTGTGTGGGATAATCTTTTTCCCACTTATTTTTACATTAGTTATTTCAAAACATAAAGTGTCCTTATAAATATGAGAAGGAGTGTACATAAAACTGTGTTTATGTTTAACTCTTAAGTCAGCAACGTTTTCTAGAAATGCCAATATTTTATAAGTAATAAATTTAAAATTCACATAAATGCGAAAAATAAAATCTCCGTTACAAATTTGTTGGTTCATTGTCAAATATTTAGTCACTGCACCTCTTAAAAGCTGCACATTTATTTCATATTTGAACATAGATAATTCAATTTAAATAAACGCTCTAAAACTAAACTAACTGTGCAAATTACTATATTAAAACATGAATATAATTATGAACTTATGTACAGTTTTTCCTAATTTTAAGCACAAGTTTTCCTTTATCCGAGGGCGTACTCCTTTACCCGCTACTGTTGTAAAACACAGTTTTGATGTTCAACCTCCCCTCTGAAATTTCCCTTCCCTATGAAATTTGGATATTTATCGAAAATGTTTGAGTTATACATCATTTTTAACACAGATTGTTATGAACTAAAGTTTTTAATCCCACAGAAAATATTTCTGGCTACGGCCTCGGTAAGACATTTATTTTCTAGTGTCATACTAAAATTATATTATAATCATTTAAACATTAATAAAAAACATTCAATTTAAAAAACTTACTCTCCTTTTTTTATTATTAAAAAATCTGAAAGAATGACATGTGAAACACAAAATGAATATATAATAATCAAAGAAACATCGAAATTATTTAAAAATAAAATAATTCGTACAGTTGATATTTTGTCATTTATAATAAAAAGAGAGGAAGATAGAGAAATAATGTGATGCAAAGAAAAAAAATTGCTCAGTTTTTACTTGCAGGTTTGGATAGCGGGTCGCAAAAAACAAATCAGTTTATTGAAATAAGTAATTTCAATTTATAACGTAAACTAAGTGAAAGTGTGATTATTTAACATTATATATGAAACTTTAAAGCATTGTTTCAATGTGTAAATATACTTTATAGAACAAAACAAAAATAATTGTATTGGAATCTAAAAAACAAATCTTTTAAAATAACACCGAGGCGTCATTGGGATTTTGAAATTATTCCTTTTAAAACACTTTTTTTTTTTTTTTTTTTTTTTTGAGATGCGAATAAAAAAACATCAATTATTAAATTTTATAAATCTGCTTATATTGAAATTGAAAATATTGTTTGCACTGCAAATATAAATAGAAGAAAAAAGCATATGACAAAATAAGGAAACCTATGTATATTTTAATTAATAACAAAGAGTCAATCAAAATTTGATATCATTATTTTTAAGAGCTATATTTCAATTTCTTACAACCATAAAGTAGCTGCGTCACAAACTTTTAACCCGTTAAGGGTTTTTAAGTTGATTTCTTTAGAAATCGACCTATTTGTATTGATAATAGATATGCAGCTTCATACTAATGTTTAGAAGTTCAAATGCTAATTGAAAGTAGATCAATATATACAGAAAATACAGCGAAGAATAGGTCTTCCAAATGCTCTCTGGTGTTAAGATATAAAACGAAATTTAGCTCTAGCGTATCTCTCACATACGTGCGACCGCTGGAAGGTTGAATGAATACTAATGAACAAAAACGTTCTTTCGATGGTATCTAATAATTTCTCCTAACAAAAATTTTATAATTTTACAGTAACGCCATTTATTCACAAAATTATGCAATATATTAAAGTATAGTTATTTGTATGTGTGCAAAACAGCGCTTTTTATAAGCTTCAAAATTTAACAGACATTTGACATTTATTTGACAGCTTTGAGACCTATAGTTACAGTGACTTTCGTCTCGATTAATCCATATCACAGAAATTCACAGAAACAAGTCCACACAATATTTTGTAGACAGAGGACATCACAAACCAAGTTTAGCAAATAATGGTTTATTTCATAAAATGCGTTATTACTGTAACAAACTGTATTTTTTTGTGTTTTGATTTAAGGGAAAATGTTATCATCCTATATTCATTTAATTATTTGCGACAAATTATTTGGATAAAATGAAAAGTATTATAAATTATATTTAAGCATGTAATTCACACCAAGTAAACAAATTTAAACGCAAAATGCAGTTGCTATGATTTGGTTACCAAGTATATCAAAATATTTTTATTTAAAGTACTACTTTGTGTGGAAAAATTGCTTTCAAGTAAAAATCTTTTTTCGTTGTTTTAGATGCGAAAGGAAATTTAATATGTTGACCTATTACCAGTGTGTTATAAAAAATAGCAAATGATTTTTTTTTTCTATGTGATTTATTTGTAATACACAACCAAATGTCGTTTTTATTCATATTTTTATTTATTTTTTAACAAGGGGGGAAAAATGTGATTTTGAAACATATTATAATCAGAAATGTCATTAAAATTTGTCATTTATTTCATTTTTCATTTTATTTTAATGATTTAATTATTTTTTGTAACATGAAATTTTTATTTATAAAAAAAAAAAAAAGAAAAGAAAAGAAAGAAATAAAGAAGAAAAAAAAAAAAGAAGAGAAGAGAAAAGAGAGAAATTCATTTCTTCTGATAAATCCAGCTTTTCTTTTCAAAACTTTCACATTTGAAACTAAAAGAAAACCTTTTATTATGTATTTTAAATCCAATTTCCGCACAAAAATTACTAAAGGGAAAGTGAGAGTTGTCACAATTCATATATTATTTTATTTTAAATAAGATATGTAATATTTTTGGATACAAAATATGTGAATTTACTTTTTAAATTATAATTTAAACTTCAAAATAATAAAAAATCAATATTTATATAAATCTTCATTCTACGTGAAATTTTACTCCTTCGGGATATTCAAAAACAAAAAAAATTTATTTTAACCAAGATTTTTTTTTTTATTCCCATATTATTATCTGTATGCAAATAATCACATCAAACAAACTCCATTGTTTTCAAATAGGATTACGTGCTTTTTCATAAAAATTCCATTTTGATTTCCATGGGGCATACATAACATATAAGCATATGAAACTTGTAATAATCAGTCTTGTAGTTAAAGGAAAATGCGGTGGTGTTCAAATAAAACAATATGCTTGGTGCGAAAATTATCATTTTTGTATACTGAAATAGATTTGTATTAGATAATTATATATAACTTTTGGCATAAACGTAAAAGTGTTCTTGTTTTGCACGATTTCATATATTTGTTTGGATGTATTGGAAAATTTAAATTTCTGTATGTAATTTTTAAAAACATTTACATCGCTCAAATTTTCTGAAAATGATTTATTCATTTAATTTGTAACCTTTTATTTATTTTTTATTTAATTTTTTTCTTTTGTAGCTATTGTAGTCATAATTTTTATTTTTATTTTTTTTTTAAATAATTATTATTGTTATTTGTAATTAATCATGATCTTTCTAAACAAAGGATTTCAATTTTTATTATTTTTAATGGTATATTTGATTTGTCACTTTCAAGGAAAAAAAAAATATTTCAGATGATTTACATTTACATTGATAGAATTTCCTAGTAAAAAAGAAACTGAATTTCATTACGCACTTTAGTAGTAAAACAACTATTAAAGAAGCATTTCAATATTTAAATACTTCTTTAATGACGTATGAATTATCTCGTCCAATTATGCAAATGATATACACAGTAATAAAAGCGTTTCTCAAAAATATGCACATAAATCTTTTTTTTTTTTTTTTTTTTTCAGGTGAAATTTAAATTTTTAATAACATATGTTCGCCCAAATAGCAAAAATACACACATAAATTATATTAGATAACAGAAAATAAGTAAATTCAAGAGCGTATGTTGGTAGGAATAGCAAACTGAGACACTAATACTAATTAAAAACGACCTTCTTTTCTGATACACATACTATGTACTAACATCACCCTTTCAGGGGAGATGGTGTTGG